>JAUIMY010000078.1:0-82387 GCA_033557855.1 Hydrochus callosus | reverse complement strand
TCTGTCCGATAAGGAGCTTCGGAAAAGGGATATTATTTTTGCAGTTTACTCCAACGGAGGTAGAAAATCAATTTTGGGGCATCCGCAGAAGGGATGTTTGTAAGCTGCCTCCATCATCAATGTAATTGAACGGGCTCTGACGGGTTCGTCTCCCTCAGTTCTAAATTTATCCCGAAAGCTCGAGTTAGATGTTGAATTTATAGACCGGATTACCTGAAGGATTCATAAATGCGGAGATGTACCCGCGCGGAAAGGACTATTTCTCTTATTAGTTTGACAAATAGATCTTTTCCTTTCCGCTCTGCTAGAACGTGGACACAATACAGAAAATTTCTTTTTGAACAGTACAAAAAAAGCGGTACGGTAAAGGATCCATCATTCTTTGTCGAATTCCTCTTCTCACTGAGCGAATTTCATTCGTAGATTCCAGAGATGTACATTGACGAATGCGCTTCGCCTAATTACCTTTGTCCTTTTATTCGGATTCTCCCCTTTTCTCCTCACGGCAATTATTTCTTTGAACAATCGCTCTCTCCGTCCGGTCCGGAGCTGCGATGAATTTTAAGCGTCGTTAAGCTGCTTAAAATTCATCATTTACTACGCCGAGAAAACTGATTGCGATTTTTTTATTTGCGCGCAGCGGACCAATTTGGGTCCTTAATCCACGGGGAAATTCGTTTCCATTAGGCAGTTTCCCGGGGACGCAAACAGCGGCAAACAATTGACCGAATGCACTATAGAATTCTCTCTATAAACCCATCGCGTGGAGGGCGCAAACATGGGGTCGGACGTAAATCAGATTAAGGATAGAGCATGTTCGGATGCGCTCAGTTTCTATTAAACCGAAATTTTGTGTGCGTTCCACTTATTCCACATCCCATTCTTCAGATTCGGATACTAAGTTCATTAAAATCAATTTGAACCTTACCTACCTCATGTAGTTAGTAATTTAATCTTGATACGGTTAGGAATGCTGGTGCCTTTCATGTCTTTTTATGGGCTTGAGGCTTTTCACAATACGTCCGACGCACAGCCCGCAAATTAACCCTCAAATATTCTTTTGTTGCCTTGCTACCCTTTTTCCTCGTGCATTACACGGATTTGAATAATTACGGAGGGCAGGCGGGTATTGTTTCTGATGTTGGGCAAAAAAGACCCACATATAGAGACGCGAGTTCCAACTTTAAAAAATTCAGTCCAATTTTTCCGCCCATTTTTCCTGTTCATTTCATGCGGAAATGAAAAGCGATGGAAGCGTGTGCCTGGTGATAAGGTACGCCTAAACCTGTACTCGATGATGGGGAATTAGGGCGAGGATTTCCGGGCGTTCTCCTATTTTTATTATAAATCGCCGCCATAAATATTCGCCTCATTCAATTTGCGCACTTCATCTGCATTCGTTGGAGCGTTCTGTGGCTGTGAGAAGCTTAATCCAATTCTAGAAGGACGCAAGGCTGCCCTTAATGTTCCGTTCTTTCTGAATTGTAGCACAGTTTTGCTGATTATCCCGAAAAATATCCGCACCCTCGTCAATTAACTCGGCCCCGGCGCCCCGAGGAAGCTCATAACACTTGCCCCAATTAATTTTGAATTTCCCCCGTCCTAACACTAAAGCCAAGGATTACGCGTTCTTTCCGAAATAATTGAATATGGACGTGAGCACTCTTTCCCCTGTGTTTTTGTTCGTAGCCAACACGGTAATTTAATTCCGGGATCAAAGCGATCTGCGTCTCCATCCCATTTGACGGTAGGGGGGCGGGGGTTGGTTGCTGGAAACCGAGCCACACTCTTATTACACAATACGGACCTGGAAGATTGGCTGGGGCAAAATTAATGGGAATAACCCGGAGAGATCCCTGACACTCCGTAAATAACATCTGGTTCGGATTTAATTTGACGCTGCTTATGATGGAATTAGCATTTTGGCGAGTACAATAAGATGCGCCAGACGGCTTTGAGAATTTTCTCTTTGAGGTTGCTTTTACGGCGAAGAGAAATTGGATCAACATATAAAATCCACTTTTTGGATTTTTTTTTCGGAACGAATTTCCGCGTTACATTGTGAAGGCGAGGCATTTTTCAACGTCAATCCAACAACGCAACGATATGTGAATCCATAGGATAGAGTTTCAATTTGATATGCGGGAGACGCCCCATCAGAAATCAGTTATAATAGAGATCCGATTTCTGATGCGTTCGCTTTCAAGTTCCATTGGCAGAATGTAATAGTTTGCATCTTCAATATTAGGTATCATATTATTTAAGATGCAAACTAAGTTTGAATTATAGTTCGTTGTCGTCGATTTGATAAACTAGCATGAATCCCAGCCTGCACACATTTTTGTTTTTTTAGTTATGATAGTGCTAAGGGTTGGATATAATTTGAAAGAGAATAATTATTCTAAGGGAATCGTCAAGGGATTCGTCGACAAAAGACAACTCCCACCCCCTTTCATGAATATTAACTTCCCCGGGCAGCAAAACAATTCCAACGTGGATTGAGATAGATCCATCAAAAGTGTCTCGTTCGGAAACATCGCATCCCTCAACTAGCATTATTTAATCTATCTTCGGGCTAAATCTGGTGGAATTTATCGCGCACCTCGATTTCCAGGAGTTATCGGACTCTGCCCGTCAATTAGAAGAGCCAAAGCATTCCGAATTTCAGCGGGTTCGCTGCAGACTGGCGGATGTGAGGTAAAGAATTGCGCTGTTTGCCAAGTTGGATAGGTTTCATCGATCAAAACGCTTTTCTCCTACGGGCGGATAATTATTCAATTAAGCCTAACGACTCCCTGCACTAATTGATTATGCCACCGAGCCATTAGTTTAGAATCCCAATTACCACTATAATTATCTGATAATTGGTGTGCATCCTCCGCAGAAATTATATTGATATCTCATTACCAAATTCCAAAATACGGTGAATTTTCCACATTTCAATTATGCTCACTAGGTATTGTTATTATACATATCGAAATTGAGTTGGTGGGTGGATCTATTGGAAATTCACCACTCAATATTACTTTACTCATCAAAACGAAGTTTTAAAGTAGTACATTGTTTAACTTGCTTTTGACAACGCAAACAGAAGCGAGTTTTTTCACAATTACGCCACGAATCGACCTAAAATTGAGGCGCCCCATTGGAGGGCAAATATTTGGGACCCAACTCGGAGGATCCCCGTCGAAGACGCCACGTCTCAATACGCTCCAATTTCGGTCGAAATTAAATCATAATTGGGATACCCCGATAGGTTCGGCATAAACCAATTTAGTGCAGCCGAGGGCTTCCCCGGATCGTAGGTTTCAGCACTTGGGCGGCGAATTTAAGCGGATATCTCACGGCTGCTCGGGTTTTGATGAAATATTGATTGCTCGATCTGAGCCTTCGACGATGGAATAGTTAAGGGAATGAAGGCCCGCTGGCTCGTGGGCTGTCCATAATTAAAAACGATTAGTCCGGTGGAAAAGGAAGCGGAAACGCCCCCAAAACGCGACAACACGGGATTGACTTCTCCTCCGAGGACAAATCATAATTGCCCCTTTAAATATTTATCGGATGTAAGTAGTGCCTTCTCAATTATCATATAGATTGTCTCGTTACCGCTTTTTGACGGGGAAGAACATTTTCCTGAGCACGGTGGCCTCAACATACATGCTTCGATCAGGGTAAAACTAATTTATTTCACTTAGTAAAACTAATTTTTAATTAAACGAATTTATATGAAACTAGTTTTTAATTATATTAATTTTGATTAAAAACTAGTTTTTACAATAATTTTAATTAAATACCTACAAGTTTTATTGAATATAATAAATTTTGTTTTTATGCAGGGTTATTCATAACAAAAATGGGATAGAGGACACAATCCAAACGAGATTTGTCCGTGCACAATCTCATATCCTATGCTTTTATAACGCATGGGTAGTTCATGTGTTGTAAAAACTGAAGAGGGTTGATGGAGAAGTTGGAAAATGGAGAAGTTTTCCAGTCGACATGACAAACGGCAAGGGGTCTGATAAAATGAAAATTGACAGGCCCTCGTCTGTAACTGAGAAAACTTCAAGCGGAACGTGACCACTTGGTCTCTTTTTCTAAACTAGATGACGTAAAGGGGCAGCTGGATGACGCTCGACTATTTTAAGGACACTGCAGTTTGACGTGGTTCTTTGCATGCCCAGATTAGGAGTGATTTTGCCTCTAGAATATTCCAGTACGTCTTTTGCTTTCAATCCTATTTGACGTCACTAATTTTCATGTTTGTATTCGACAACCTACTCAATGACTTGATGACGTCAAAATCAATTTCTTGGCAAGTCTTATATTTATTCAGTATTTTATTGTGTGTGTGCCCCGTTTCTGGCCGAAACCACAAATGCTATAACACAATAAAACTCCAAACGTCTGCTCGCAGATTAATGGTAATTGTTCGGAAGTAATTCACCATACAGAGGGAGTTTCCAAAAAGTGCGGTCCAAATTCAATTTTCTAAGAGACTACTCCAATGCCCGGGCCGAGGGCGAAGGGACTTGCATCAGCGAAAATTGTAACTGACGGGCCCTCACCTCAATCGTTAGAAAGTTTCATCGAGGCGTGCCCTATTCGCTCCGAATTGGTCGATTTGAAGAGGTCGCTTGATTCCGGCTGAGTTAGAGAGGACCCGGAAATTACCAACTGACATCCTCAATGTTCGTAGGTTTGTCCTGGTTACGGATTTCCGGGTGCAACCGCAATAACATGAATTAGTCTTGAGTATGTATAGTACCCATCAACATAGTAATGGATATCAATTAATACTGACGTTTTTGAACGCCATGTTATCCCAGGAAATTCGAATTTAAAAATATGAAATGATTGCTAAATATATGAATATGGAAGCCTCGTTATTTCGTGCACATCAAACGTGAGCCTGCAGGCTTACATAGGGATCTCTAGCTCCACGCATGCCATATTAAATTCCGGAATTTTGTTTGCCAACATAAACTTTTTGCCATGAAATAAAGCGCTGATATGCGCCAGACTTATGCTCCCCTAAAAGTGGATTCCTTCCGGCTTTGAAAATACGGACGTCCAGAAGACACTCTAACATGAACAAACAGGAGATGAGGACTCGGTCTCCTGTGAAATTATACATTCGCCCATAGTTTCAGGTCCATCGTCAACCGAACTGACGTTTATCACTTGTTTGTTTGGGACGGAAGGATGTGCAAGGTTGCGGATCCCATCAAAATTTAAAGGTTTACTCTTGGATGATAGACGGTTGTTATTCCACCGAACTGACGCTAAACCGTCATGTCAGTGCGATCCAAGTAGAATATGTTATTCCTTTTGGTCGTGTTGTATATTCACTGCCTGCAACCTCGGAAGATGAATCATCCGCGTTTCAACAGAATTCGAGCAATGAAGTGGCGCATTTTTGAGGTGGCACGTTCGGTGATTTTCTGTGGCAGGCTCCAAAATAAATCCGGCCAATTTGCGCTGGAGATGTCGGAGGATCAATACAAAACGTGTATCTGGGTCATGAAATACAGAAGAAGATCATTTTCTACTACATTTACTTCGCAAGTCGATGGCTGGAGTGCCATTGTACATCGTTTCCAATTTGATGAATGATACCATCGTTTTGTTAAGCTGAAATATTTGCTATTCTTGGAAGCTTTCCTGGATCGGAGTATTGCAGTGGGATTTTCACTCAAACTAGAATGTATTGCACAAGTAAGTCTTATAATCGGAAATAACTACTAGGAAGACTATCTCCTGAAATGAACACTATAAATACTGCGGACGAAGCGCTGAAGACTAGTTATTTTCGCTAGGAATTTTAATGCATTTTGATGAATAGGAAATAAGGAGGGCTGGTGAATGAGAAATTAGGAATGACTAAAAATACAGGTTGAATAAATAGAATGCAAATGTACAGTATAAAATGCTCATTTTCACTGGCATTTCAATAAATTAGCCGGAACGTGTAACTTGTAATCAAAGAGCATTTAATTTATACCGAAGACTAAACATCTTTTAATGAATATTAAATAAAGAATACTCACTGATATAAGTACACCGAACGTGTCCCAATCAATTAATACTCTCATTTTTTCTCCCCCATTTTATCCACTGCCACTGAACGCCGTTCTTTCTTTTATATTTTCCCCGGCAGAAGGAAAAGTTCCCGTGAAAATCCTCCCCTTTCCCCCAAGCACAACACCAATTCTCCGATAACCCGCCCATCTGCCCTTTCCCACATTATGCAAGGCCTCGTCGCGCCCTCATTTCGTTCACCTGCTATTTTTATTTAGCCCGGGATTTAATGGACGAACGCATAACCTGCGGTTATCAGAAGGTTCCATTACCAGGAGGGCGACCACCCGCGCCCTGGTTCAGTGGCATCCATCTCGTGCGGTTAAAAGACGAATCAATTTCACGCCCCCATGAGCCTATGCTCCAGCTTGGAAACGACTCTATTCCCCACATCCTGTGGGTCTCCTTGTAAATAATAACCGCCGAGGCCTGAGTAAACATGTGGGCAGGGGCGATAGGGGGACAAGGCTCTAATTACGTTTTAATTAAACATGTTCCCCAATTTGGTTTAGGCCGATTTCTGGGGGGATGGACTGATTGGGGCTATTAATTGTTTTTAGTATCGAAGCACTACTAATCAATCGTTGTGCTGTCAATTGCGGTGCGGGATAATTAAAATAATTCGTTAATTTTCTAAATTAATTAAACGCATAATTGAAACATACAGCATGACGAATACAACATACTCTTTTAAAACTTCGTTTTGAAGAATGTAATAATTATCAACCCATAAGCTTTCATTAAAACATATTTGTATAGTATTCTACTCTTCAGAATATCAGGGCGAATTTTAATAATTTCACATTCAGGCAATATTACTCGCAGAAGTGAAATGAACAAACGGAGCTTTATTAAATTCGCCTCCCACATTTCTCGAATCAAAAATAAAGGTATTACGTTACAGTCTTCACCCTCATCCCCAATTTATCCCTCACCTTTTAAACGCTCATCACCTCACCCATGTCTCATTGTCATCCACCCACAATCCCCTAACCCCTACCTACAATCAATCTCATCTCCACCTACAACCCATCTCGCCCACACCTACAACCCATCTCACCCCTGCCCACATTTCCGTCCCCCACCACCCGCTCAACTCTCGTCACTTTGTTTTTCGTTTCTCAGATTCGAATGAAATCCTCCAATATTAAAAACGTTACCTTTGATAATCGCAATTTAATTAATTCCCGACTTCAAACAGCTCGCGTTATCTCATTCACAGAAAGGCCCCTCGCGGTTTGAAGCTGCATTTTTAATATGCACTATTCCAGCAATCAGCCCCTAATTGTTAGCTGGGGGTTAAAATTTAACTGGCCATTCGCACTCAGCACCGTACCAAGGGATGAAGTACCCCATAATTTATGTTGTATTGTTCCGGGAGTGCAGTTGATTTACACATTCCCACTCCGGCAACGCCCTTTTCCACGAACGTATTCTGTTTTATGGCAGCATGTGCTTGTTCACACAAAGGTATAGGGAATGCACCTGTGATGCTATTGGAGAGTAAGTCGTACTGATTAAATCGAATTTTTGCTCACCCCGTTGTTTCGATTTGCCATACCATGTTTCAGAGGGTAGCACTTTTATTCTATGGATTTATTTATTTATTTCCATAGGATACATTGACGGGGTGAACCCAAAAAGATGATGTTTATTTTGGAACGTTCCAAGCCAGATCTTACGCAGTCACGTTTACATAACCCAATTTAGGGATTAGATACCCGCGAGTCCCGAACACCAAGAAACTTCGGCTGTATTTTTATTTATATAACATTTTCAATGGAGTGGTTTCGAGGGGAGAATCGTAGCAAATACTAAATTAGACATCTCCTATCTTATTTGGGGTTTTTAGGATTCTGAGAGCATTGGGGATGATCACTCGCGCTTATTATTTCAGGCGCGTTTCTCCCCATGAAAAGGGAGGGATTTAGGATTCGGAGATGGGTAGATACAAATCCAATAACAGTGAAATTCGCTATAAAAACCAGCTACAATATCCTCGATTTTTTTCTTATTAAACATCGCCAAATTTATTATTACTTGTTCATTCCACAATTCCAAAATTAGGAATCACGTTAAGTGATTGCAATTGAATTTGTGAGATATTTAAACAGTGTTTTTGGCCGAATATCTAGCTTAGATCACGTATTTTCGGCGATATACCCAGTGTAAGTCACGTATTTGTGACAATGTAGTTCTAGATGTATGGAGAAATGCATGGAGGTCCTTCCGTGGTTCGAATTCTCAAACACCCCGACGCTCTCAATTTTTAACACGGATGAATGTTTTGCCTCACTTCATTTTGCGGAATTCCAACAAATATATTCATTGGATTTGAATCCACATATGGTGGAGGCGCCGGGGAATTAATTCCCATCATTCAATACAATTCACATAGGCAACTTACATATCACGATCAGTTATTTTATACAGATTTATTGATTTGTGATGATATATTGCATGTCGCATTAATCTCAGAAATCTTTTGAAAAGTTTTTAAAGATAGGTTTTTATAACATTTAGTTATTATTACTGTGAAGGTGTAAAGGACGCCCAACAGAAATTCACAACTTCAGAAATGTTGGAAGGAAAACTAAAAAGCGTTAGAAAAGAACATTTAACCTAGGACCTCACATTCACAATGGGAACGCTAAGATTTTCGATGTACCTTTTCGGGATTTTTCGATCCGACGAAAAGCGACACAACGAAATATTCCAATTAAGCACAACCACGTTTCAAGAGTTACGCCGGCGTGGGCGACCTCACCAACGGCTCACGGCGCCTCTCGGCCCTCAGTACTGTAAGCGTCGCGACGCCGAACGCCGACATCATCCGCTGAGGAAATATCGCGTGCACAGACTCGTAGGTACACGTAAACACCTGCGCATCGAGCCAACATTAATTGACCAGCAGCGTGTTGGCTTTCTTCGGTCCTAGTCGCAGGCCTATAAATAAATATGTAAATCAGTTTACGTTGGTGGCCTAGCTGAGCGATATGGCTTCTTGTCCATTTCGAAGGTCCTCGTCGCACGTGGTCCCTAACGGAGCGCTGAAGAGATCGCTGACCACTAGGCAGTCCTCCTTCCAGATAACGACCATCGAGGATCAGGAGCTGGAGGACAAGAACACTCTGAAACTCAAGCATCTCAATGCTGCAATTTCCATTTTAACGGCGCCTACCGTGAGTGAATTCTGAGTCTTAAGTATTTTAATTAACGTAATTACGATGATTATGCGGTGGTAACTTGGGCACCAAGTCCTGTGCTGATTTTGTCGCAAAGTCACATCATTGCAATATTCTTCATTTTAAATATTGTCGTGTATTTACAAAAAAATATTATTATGAATCATTTTATGACGTAGGAGTTATCATAATAATACTTACGAAGGAAACAAAATTTTGAATTGAAAAAGTGTATATAGTGGAATCTTACATGTAAAAAGGTACATTTGATGATAGATTAACACAATCTCATGAAACAAAGACAAATCAACTATTTTAAGGAGCGAGTCGTCTGCCATTGTAATGGGCCAATGTTAAATCAACGACGATCTAATTAATTCCATCATCTTTGGTTAAATGAGTAATCGCATTTACAATTGTTTTCAGCTAATCCTTATTAAACTAAACATCATGATTATTTTTAGCTAACGAAAAGGCTGATTATAGAAGAAAATGCCATTTGGATGAGCTGCTGCTGTGAAACATCATTTTGACGTTTCATTGCAGGAGTTCATTCCAATAGTATTTTCTTATACAATTATACTTTGCATTGACTAAAAATAATTACGATGTGTATTTTAAAAACAGCTGATGTATTTTTAATATGACCACGCTATAGTTATTGTTCGTATGGTAGATACCTACATGAATAAGTAAACAATGGAAATCGTTGACCCCAATGCTTTTAGTTAACTAGTTATGTTGAGTGAGATATTTATAATACATAATTCATCCAAGCCTTTCCAGTTAATAAATCTTTAGTGTTAGATCCTTTTTGCTTGGCTTCTTCATATCATTATATTGACGAAATTTATATGTAGACACATAACATTTTCTTACATTCTCGTGATTGAATTATCATTTAAAAACAACATGTCTACTCAACCCCAAGAAATTTGTAGACAACACAGAAATTCGTTTCATTGATTATGATTATGTTGCTTTTAAAATGAAATATAAATAAAAAGAATATACTCTTTTAAAACTTCGATTTGAAGAGTATAATGAACACTATCACATACTCAAAATGTGTAAAGATGAGAGGCATGAAACACATATTGCATAATAAATATATGAAATATGGCGGAGGCGCCGGGGAATTAATTCAACTCTAGTAAAAGTCCACCTTTTCTTGCATTTTCCACCAAACCGTTGGTGGAACTTTGGGGACTTTTTCAAGCACCTATCCAGGGAAACTAACACCGAGCTAAATTCACCCACCCAAAACGAATTACACCGTCGTTTGCGCCACCAGTTCCCATTCATCCCGACATTCGCTGAAGTTACCCGTCGAAATTCCGACTCCCTGGGATAACCTCGCAACGCAATATTTATTCACGGATGGGATTCCATTTTCACCTTTATTTCCGCGATAGAATTTTTACTGGGGATTTTTATAGATAGGGACGGGAAAACTTTTACGTCGGGCATAAATTGCTCCCTTTGTTCTCACATCTGCCCATAACAGATAATGTTCGCCTCTAGGTCAGGCTGACGTTTTCCGTTCTGTCTTGGGGCGCATGGGACCACTCGAAGTGCGATCGTCCAGGAAAACAGGCCACGCAGTGCATAGATTAGAGAAAATTAAACTGAGTACTATTGATCTGGGGGAGAAATTCACGCCACGTTTTAAATATACTCTTCCGGCCTCGTCCGAAGGAATTCCTAGGGGGGGTTAATATTTTAGTCGTCCAGGAAATTTATTGTCTCTGAACAAGGGTTCTCTACTTATTTACAAGAAACTTGTATTGAACATTTATAACAGATAAGCTATATAGAAGGATCCTAAGGTATTACTTCTTTCTTGTTCTATATTCCTCCTTGCGAGCCATAAAACTCAAGTAGTTTTACGTAGTTGCACGTACTATGTACATAACAACATAAATTTATTTTGTCATCACTATAAGAATTTTGGATCGCCCATGACTTTGTAGAATAACCTAATTTTTTTTTCATTTACTGAATAGAAGAACCATTGACCATGAATATCCGAAGTGTTGTCAGCCCAAGATTGATTGAAAAAAATCGAACTCATCCATATGGAATACCAATGAGATCGTGTATACTTTATCCAGAACACGTATTCCCTCTTTATAGTACCGAGGATAAGATTTACGACGTCCCCGTTCTATTTTAGGAATATATCTTAGTTGAATTCAGGAGTTTTCCGGATGCATCTCTTCTACCTATTATTATTAAATTCGATAAAATATATGAATAGGTGCGTTATATGAAACTTATGGTTTCCTCGTCGAGGGAGTTACACGTTAATTTCAAATTCCTCAACTGACTCCATTGCGAGTTAATTAAATTTCCTTGATTAAATTCATCAAACACACCGGAAGTTTCCAATATAATAAATATGCGGAATAATTTCAAAGTTTGAGCAGAACCAGCGTTTGTGTACCACTTTCCTGCGCCTTTATTTCAAATTTCTTCCCTCATTACCTATTCGAATTTTCTTAATATATTTTCCATCCGAATATTCTTCATATATTTTATATCAGAATTTTCTTCATATATTTTCAATCCGAATTTTCTTCATATATTTCCAATACAAATCTTCATATATTTTTTTGCAATCGAATTTCCTACCAAAATTTCTCTCGGAATTCTTTTCTCAACACCGCCTCCAAAATTCACCCCTCAAGGTAAAGTTATGATCCGCCTGTATCCACAATTTCGATTCTACTGAATGAGCTGTAAACTTCCCTTCTAAGTAGAAGAAAGTGGTGAATTTACGATCCATTAAAAGTCGTTGCATTGGGCGTAGCTGGGAGGAAATGGGTTGCGAAAGGGCCCGAATTTATTTCTCTTAGGTTTCACCATCGTCCCAGGCATCCACTGAATGTCCTTTGTTTCCGGAAAAGCTGTCGCCCTTTTATGCCTCTCTGAGCGGAGCAACACCGGCTTAATGTTCACTTGATTCCTGCCGTAAAAACATGGGTGCTCGAATTGCGATAAATCCATTCAGGCAATCACATTTTGGACTGACGTAAACAAGTGATTTTAGAACAATGTTGCAAAGTCCTTTCGTAGTGCATTTAAACGGATTGCTTTCGAGGAATCATAGTGGAAATATAATATATTTCCTCTATAATAATAAATATAATATGTTTTCTCTATAATAATAAATATAATATATTTCCTCTATGGCAAAATGTAGAAGAGTACTTCACACTCCGTCCTGAACTACTACTCCTTTGATTCCTCTGTCAGTCCATCTATCATATGAAACCCACTTCATTCAATTACAACTACAGATTGGGTTATTGTTTTCCTCTGGCATCCGATAAATCGACTTTCCTCTCGCGTTCTATCAGCCCCATGGCAATCCGTGGAGTGTAATTTCTTGCGAGGAACTCATGAAATATCGCATTATCAACGAAAAATGGGACGCGAAAAGAGTGCTATAAATTCAAAACAGCAATTCCTCTTTCCGCGATATAAATTCTATCTATGTGCGAAATGTATATCGCAAAAAAGACATTTTTTGGACTAACAAATGGGCGAATGCAAATTCGGCTGTGACAACACTGCGCTACGTTGTTTATCCGAATTAGACATTCCGAACGTGCCAATTGCCACTAATCCATTCCGAATTTATTGTTTCACGCATTTTTATCGCAGCATGTTGCACGCAATTTGGACCTCCAATAAATTTAAATAATTCAAATATGAACACGTTGTGTAAATACACTCAAATGTAAATGTTTAGGAAGAATATTAAAACGAAACGAGAATCGTAAAAAAAGATTTAATGTGATTCAAGTCTGGTTTATGTCTTGTTTGGTCGTTAAATTTATAAACAAAAGTTTTTTATACCCCATTCATTCAATGGGATTTGAGTGGGAAAATGGATATCTATTATTAAAATGTAGGTATTGTAAATTCCATTTTTCGTCCATATTGTATTGTTGATCTTAAATGTCTGGTGAACCTCACGAAAACTCAATTTCTGCGTCCGTCAAATAGAAATTATTGAAGTTATAAATATTGGTTTCTGCCAACATCTCGTTTAATATGGGACATATTTATTAATAGTAAAATAAAAGGCAAATGTGGATGACCAAACAAAGGAATAATATGTGCATGTTGGGCAACTCCGAATGACCAATCAATGTTCACTCTCAAAGCCAAATGTGTATTGCCATTTGATGTCAAACGGTCGCTGGATTTTACTGGCAGTTGAAGAGCTAATCAATATTTAATTACTCTTGTAACAAACAATAAACAGCCGCAGTTTCAATACACCACTTGTGATATATTACTTTGAACAAAATACGGTCCCCTAAATGATTACAAATAACGGCCGATATAATCTTTTAAAAACTCAATTCTTGATTCAATTTTGCTAAAATTCCCTCTCGAAATTTGACAAAATACAGTCTGGCAGTCAGCCAGTTGCAAAGATAACCTTAGGAAAAATTATTATTTCCCCACAAAAAAAGATGATTTATGGCGCTATGATACGTTATCCCGTGATGGATTCTGTTTTCCCTCCACTCTCTTTCAACCCTCTAGTTTGTATTGGAATTAAATGAGTGATGTCTCCGTTTTCTCCCACCTAATCCTCACTCTTACTCCAGCTTCACGCGATCTTAAAGAGAATCCCCTGTAATTTCTGATACGTTATACAATCCTTCGTTTCCACAATCTCAGCTTGGATTACAATTAATTTTCATTTCATAATTTGGAATTGATGAGTTTCCCGGGTGGAGTTTCCTTGCTAGTACAAAGGCCCTCCTTGCTGAGTGGATGTTGCAGTTACACCGCCAATTTCGTTCCAACACGAACAAGCCTTGGGGATGTTCGTGACGAATACATAGAAGTGTTGAGCAGAGCCCTGAGGGCCGATTTAACAACTGCACATTAGCGCTGTGGAACTGTTGTATTCCGTTTAATTATTGAATGAGAATTACTGCCCTAAAGACTCTTGGTCGGCGACTGGCACGAGAAATATTGCCCTGAGAAAAACGAGAGCGAAAAATTAATCGCATATCTCCTTGATTAATCAGAACGAGGAGGATATTAAACCCGAAATAATCGGGCTTTATTAGTCAGTAAATTCACTGGGTTGCTCATTTAATTTTGTTAATTGCATGAATTTTTCTGCTTACATAAAATTTGTAATGGAAGCGTTTCCATGGTGGAACTTTTAACTTTATTAATGAATTATTAATTATGGAACTTTAATGAACACCGATTTTGATTATACTTTTTAAATCTAAGTTTGTTGTAATTGAAACTGAACAAGAACTCTGAAGATTGTTTCAACAAAAACTGAAGCAATTTTTATTGAAAACTCAAGAACTTTCCAATGACAACTGAAGAACGTTATGACAAATGAAAATTGGAATCAAATTTTAATGTAAATTGAAGAAGAATTATCATAATCCTAAGAAAGTTTTAATTTACCTAAACTGAAGAAAGTTTTAATGTGAACTGGACAAAGTTCCGATTGAAAGTGACGAAATTTTAATTAAAAATAAAACTGAAGGAAATGAGTTCGCTAACAATTACTACACAGTTTCGAATCTGCCTTCGGGTGTTACGAGTGCAAATCTTTACTGCATTTTAAAACGCAATCGCCTAATGGTTTTCCCGGATATCCGATTAGGTACTATCTTCCTGTACGGTTAATTAGAGTGCGGCGAAGAGGGAGGAGTGGCAAAAATTTCCCAGCCACACCGAGATCGCATTAAACTCACATCAGGACTAATTTGATCCAGGAGGGATTGAATTTCCACCTTTTTACAAGCGCGATTGGAGCTGATGGCATTCAGGACGTTTTTATTCAGTGGGAAATGGTATTCAGTTTTAATGTTATTTTATGCTTGGGTAATGGTTGTTAATTGGTTACATAGTGTAGGAATTTTCAACAAATCTTCTTTTTATACTATTTATTTATTATTACCTATACTATTCACAAAGCATTTTATAGACATTGTCAATTCTATACATTGCATACATTTACTGAATGCTATCAAGGAATGTTCATAATTAATATTCTTTGAGAGTATCAGGCAATATTGAATATTCATTTGAGAAGATAATCGAAATAATTGCAGGGAATCCGTACGATACGTACCTACAAGTACATTCGTAACAAGTTTTCATACCGAATTAAAAATTTAAATGGGTTTATAATTACAGAGGAAATGTGGTTGTTTTGTTTAGTGCGAATGCAGACTCTCGGATCATCCCCTCTAATGAGAGATCCTATATAATAATATACCGGGACTATTTTCAACTACCGGAACCCTCATTTCCTGAAAGCGGATGCATCCGATCCAGCGAAGTAATGGTTAAAGGGGAAAAAATTCAACCCGACCATGAAATCCTGGCACATTAGATTGTCGTTCCGAAGGTTCATAGCATTTGAGTGAGGCGGAAATTGCTGGCGTGGCTGTTTCCGCACAAAAAAACTGGGTCGACATTGTGGGGAAGAAAGCCAATAAGCGACACGTTTAAAATTCGAAGGGAAAATAGGGTGTCGCCCATTAATTTTACTTTCTACTTACGGGTGTTTTATCGGAAAAGTTGGATTCATTAATCAATCTTGAGCGGTTGTTTTCGAACCTTTTGTTATAACAAGATGTAAACGTCAACGTTTTTGTGTGAATTTCTGAGGCAATAAATTTCCTGCGATGCTATCTCCTCATGGATTCGTTCGACTAATCAGATTACAATTCCGGTTGAATGATTGCTGATGTTATTCTAATGAATATTTCCCTTTGGGTGGAGCGAATTCCGTCGAGTCGAACAATCCATTAGAGCAAACAACCCCTGGTTGTTCATTTGCCTGATGAGTAATTTTGTAGGTGCATCACTCAAATTATTCTCGACTGACTGAAAACTGACTTACTGCGCCCATAGTCGCTATTGTTTCGCAGGTTGGTCGCCTCTAATGTGCAAATTAAGCGGAGCCGTGTGACACGAGACAAGCCATAACTTGGGAGCCTCCTGTACGTTAATTAGAGGGTCTCATAATTTATATTGGATTGGAAATGATTACTAGCTGAAATTTGCAGGAACAGGTGGAAATACAGTTTGCCGTAGTTAGGGGAAAACGTGCAATTTACGGCATCGCATTATATTTTGAAAGCGTTGGACTTAAGAATGATACATAAACCGTAGAATGTTTAATAAATGTTAAATAAATTACTGACAGAAAAATTGTGAATTGTACTGCAAAATTACGTTGGCATCCCCAGCGAATTTCTAAAATTGGTACAAGGCAGTTTTAATAGATTGTCATCAAGGGAGGAGTCATCGTGGAAACGGCCCGGTGAGAATTGGATTCCATTCATTAAAATCTCGAACATTGTAAGTCCCGACTCAATCAAGCTGTGAATTCCGCTGGAAAATACCATTAAAACTTGCTAATTGAAATATTACCGCGCATCGGTTTTTTTCCACCTGATTTTCCGATTCTAACGAACAGATTTACCAGAGAGAAAAGTTAACTACCCCTATTTCGTAACTCGAACTACTGGCGGATTCGGGAAGTATGCTAATTTAGAACTTTGTTCTCTGCACTAACAGATGCGAGTTGCTATTCCGCCTCAATCATTCGCAGTTTCCAGTTTCCACAACGGCGTTAAATACAGTTTAAAATAATCTGTCTGTGACAGGATATAAACTTATGTGGAGCAGTTGTGAAAACTTGGAAAACTAATTGAAATGGTGGGTTGGAGTCTATTTATTTGGATACTTTGAAAAAATTATTCAAATCCAAAATCAAAACCAAATCAAATCAAAAACAAACCCAAATCCAATCCAAAACAAAACCAAACCAAACGAAATGAAATAACTCAAATAAGGAATCCAGAGAATCAAATTAATATTCAAAAACATTTCTTGCTTGCCCCAGAAACAAAATGGAACAAGAAAATCAAATAAGTGACCCTCTTCTCGCGTTATGGGCTAGACACTAGGGCAAGCATCCCCACACAATTTATGCATTATTTCGTTCCCATTTTACCCCGTATTTACTATGCAAGAGTTGCCAACGCCTTCCTGCGCTGAACGTGTTTTGATAGTAATTCATGGTAATGCGATTGCGGTAGCGAAAACAACACTTCATTTCTGGGGAAATGGAGCGAGAATTGTTCAGGAATTAAGTTGCTTTTGGAGGGGAAAGAGGCCAATAACAAACGCCTGATTAGGTGGAAAACACATGTTTTTTCTCCGTTTTTCTCGTTGGCTTTCGCCGACAACAACTTTTTCCTTTTAATAGGGAACGGATGAACGGGCGAAAAAATGTGAAAGGCGGAAAAAGTTAAGAGGATCCTAACGCAGAAAAGAATGGACTAAAGAGATGAACTGTAGGGGAGGGATGGATTCGAGTAAAGAGATGAACCAGTCGGAATGAATGAACTGAAATGAAGGGACGGACTGACTGGACTGACGAAAAAGGACGAACCTTCTTACTTGAAGGATGAAATATATCACTTTTCAGGCGATTGCGTGTCTTTATTCGGGAAGAAAGGGCAGGACGAAGTCTGACGCAAGAAAGTGCCCCTTAATCGGACAGGAAGTTCTTTAGGGTTGCTTTGCTCCCTCAGTTCCAAATCAGATAGTAAGTTTTCGGATGTCAGATTACGTTAAAAGTTTCTAGGGCGCAATAAAAGAAGCCCCTTATGATGGGTAATGCTACATGCGGTTTATTCCGCCATGTCTTCCGATGTCGGATTACGTTAAAAGTTCTTATTGTACAATAAAAAAAAACTCCTCATGATGGATAAAGCCACGTGCGGCTTATTCCGCGTGCGTAAGTTACAACCTTTGAGCACTCGTAAACGTTCGTACGAACCAGATGAATTTATAGGATTAGTCTCGTTGGAGGAAGTGGGTTAATAAAATGAGTTTTATAGGACAAACTTATTACACTAAAGGGGAACTGAGTCAAGTTTTGTGGTTGTTTGCGTTTCAGGAATTAATTAGCCCTCGCTGCAAATAGTGGGGGGGAAATATTAATTTGTTGGTTTATTCCTTTCGAATTGCTCCGTATAACGGCTGGAATAACCGCACAGTGCGACATTCAGGTTGCAATTCTCATTAGCCAGAAAATTTAATAACGGTCCACTTACTTACTTGGGGCGATGCTGTTGGGTTCTAATCAGACCGTATCGCTCCTGTGAACCGACAGTAGGTTATTACGCAGAATGATGTGTTTATAACTGGGGTTTGGCGTAATCATGCTGATAATTGTGGCGAATCATCGATTCGTGTATCATCTGTCAATTTAACGAGATGAATTAACAAATGTAGTTCAATAATCTCGCGGAATTATCTATTGAAATTGCGGACGAACGTAGCAATATAATAAATGGCGGAGGCGCCGGGGAATTAATTAGGTACGCCTTCAACAAAGTTTATCATTGGGAAACTGAAGCGTCCGTAGGGAACAAAGGGCGATATTTTTAACTAATCATTAGAGAAAGATTGTTTTCATTAAAATTGGAGCTGGATGGTTTCAAAGGAAAAATCTTCCGGATGGTGAAAAGGGACGATTGCATTGCGGGTGCATCCTATCTTTCACTATTAATTCGCTGTTTTAGTTGGAATCCTTTCATGTTTAGTGCACGTTCAATTATCTCTGGCCAGATGGAAATGATGTTTCTTCGCTTGCACAGTTTCTAGGGATTGCATTACCTTAGTGTAAACTAAGCCGCGATTTAATTCTAGCTAAATTCATTCCTCTGGCGGTTCTTTGTTCCTAAGATTAAGGGAGATCTTGAATAATAAGATTTACTGTATAGGATCTCATGTAATAGGTTTCTCATTGAAAGAGGATCGCCAAATTATATTTGCTAGTCTACTCTCATAGTAGAACTATGTACAATAAGACGCTGCTACTTAAATTGAATTGAATATTTAAGAACTTTACAATAAGACGGATGTACTTGAATATATTTAAATATTTGGTGCGATATTTTAATATTAATGTTACAATCCGATCTGCCATTTAATCAATGGTTCTACGAAACACAATCAATAAGCCACTGAATGCAGTCCTAGAATAGCAATGTTAAGTACAACTTCCCCACTTTAGTCTAATGTAATAATCCATAGCAATAGCAATACTATTCCGATGATCCATCAATGTATTATCAAAGCAGCACTCTCACAACGAATGCATCAACGGATTATCAACGCAACACAAATCATCAAAGCAACACGGAACACCGAAGCAAGACGGATCATCAAAGCAAAATTTTAATCAAATAAATAATTATCCGACCGATTATAATCAGCGCATACCCGACCCACAACGAAATTCCCCATGCAACTTCCGAACTTCTTGAAACTCTCTTCCCGAAACTTCGTCCGCCGCGCATGCCCCTTGAATAATAAAGGGGGAATTCGAGTAGTGCTGCGTAAATGCGAGCTTACAAAGCGCAATTTTCTCCTGATAATTCGACCCCGCGTGTCCTTATCAAACGGGGCACTCCCGGCGAAAATAAGGTAAAAATTCAATTTTGCCTCCACTCCGGCGTAAATGAATTACTGCCTGAGCATCTAGGTCGAAACGAGATTTGAGCTTCGCATTAAAAACGGGGTTTGGGGCGCCATAAAAAGCAATATACTCGAATGGAGTTCACCTGATGAAATCTTAAATGGGGGAGTACGTCCTCATACGTAAATAATACAGGGGAGTTTCATCGTTGCGCTGCGGACTCGAGGCGAAAATGCATCCCATCTTTCAAGTTCAAGGGTGCTCGTTTCAACTATTAAAACGGGGCGCGGAGATAATGGATTAAGGATTCTGAGTTTCTCGAGGACAAACCGCGTTTTTGCCTAATTGAATTGAGAGGGTTTTTCTCGTCGCTTGAGCAACCGGCCATCCGCCCACTTAAAAACAGCCGCTTCTTGAATGAACCGCCGGGAAATTGAATCAATACAAAACAGTATCTCATTTAATGTTATTACATCCCACGTTCATTGAGAAATTACTCCCAATGTAGTGGCATGTAATTGAATTTTATTCCAGTTAGCCTTACTATAAATTTTCCCGCACTGGCTTTGAGAGGGTTCTGTTTGATTTACAGGGATTTTTACACAACCTTTATTAGATGATCGCAAAGAGCCATAAACAAATTAAGCCTAACGTACTACGCCCAGACCAGATTACTCTAAACCCCATTATCTCCACAACGAGGAAACTGAATTTTCGTCCATTTTCTCGCTCTATCTCAACGAAAACGGTTCTTCTGCACGGTGTCCCACAGAATAGATTCACCTGATAGCGGAGATTCAATTTACTGCGCATGCAGACTCGTTTCATCTCCAGTATTGATAAATACCACTCGCACTTAGAATTCCCAAAGCCGGAGGTATTCTATTCTTTATCGCCTGTGGAACATTAGTTTGACATCTCTACGACTCCGAGATGAAAGCAGGAGCCCAGCGACAAAGCCAGGAAGAAATTCAGTTAGAAAGTTTTCCCTTGTTCCAACTTCACATGGCGATGCACTTGTTATAAAATTCTTTGGCAAGGACCAAAGCGAGTTTTCCAGAAATGTTATATTTCAGTGGAAGAATGGGTTCTGGGTTCATTTTTATTTCGTAGGAACTCTCCTATTTGTTCTATACGCTTGGTGTGGGAAATAACAGCCCATCTTCTATCCATGGACAGTACCAGATAACAGTAACTTTGAATTATTCATAAAAGTTTTCCATCAAATTTTTCCTCCGCGGGGGGGAATTTTCACACGCGATGCTCTTCGAATGTTGGGAGATAAATTTTGCTTGGAATGGAAATGTGGGTCTTTGAATCGCGATAGCAGGAAATTCTTCTTCGCGTTCAATCGAACACTTGATTTTTGCTCGCTTTGTGTGGTGAATAAGGCGTAGATATTTAATTTTGATAAGCAAAGCGAACAGTCAATGCACAATGTTTTCAATTCATTTTTGTTACTTGCACGATTTAACTCACTTATTCAAAGTTGAAACGATTTTATAGTTGCATAATGTTCTAGGAGGGCAATATTAGGATTAATATTGATTTTGACACATGAAAATTTCTAATGAATATAAGCAACATTTTTACGTGAACAGACAAAGTGAACGTTAATTTAATATTCCACAGTATGTGTATCGTGAACCCTCAGTTTATGGCAGAGAATAATAATTTATGAACCCTGAAGTATAAACATGTTCTTTGAATATTATAGCGCCGTCCAATAAATTGAACATCCCAATGGGATTAGTCGTTCTTAGCCGTCCCATGTACTCGTATGCATCACCGGGATATACTGGGTACCCGTGGGTGCAAGTCCCAACTTTTACGGTCACAAAACCGATAGCTTCTTGGTAAATGCATGCGAAACGGGTCCCCTTCTGCTCGTCTGAAATTATCACCGCAACGTGAATTCCTCGTTTCCCCACAGCAGTAATAGATTAGAATTGCAAATTTCCTCATACCTACCACACCCACCATGTGGATCCTGACCGTGACGGATGTATTATTTGAAAAAAAAATCGGCATTGATTAAAGCAGACGCGTCGATCCGCAGACTCGAAAAAAGGAGTCGGAGGGAAGCGGAACGAACACCAAAAAATATATCTCATAAAAATGGATGAATCCAATTTATTTCTTCAAAGAAGTACATCATTACGATGTGCATAATCAACTTTCCCCCCATCATAAAGGATTTGCTCACAACGTTAAAATAAAATCCCTCGTTGGACACGTGTTGGTTTAGTTGACATATACGTACGACCTTTGAGATTAACTTTGTTAAAATATTCTTTGTGGTGGTGATATTGCTTTTTATTGCTACACTATTACAATGTAATGATTTCATTTATTTTGTTACTAAACATTTTTCCATTTCGGTATGTTTCAGGATTTACTTAGAAATTATTAGAAATTGTAACTTCATTCCTAAACAATCATGATCACAAATGTGCGCACATACAGGATTTTAATGAGGGTTATAACAAGGGGTAACCGGCTCCAAGTTACAAATTTAACAATTCAGGACGAACCTCCACCTCATAAACAATTGATGAAATTTGGAACTGTGCTGATTGGTTGGAAGTTTGGAAGAAGGTTGTTCTAATTTAGTTTAGTTTGACTCAGGTTGCTCACCTTTCCCCAACACCAACAAACTTGTTGGCCCTTTCTCGAGTTTCAGAACATTTTATAAATTTCCGGGTAGCTTTGTTGCGTGCAACTGTTTAGTGAATCAATGTTAATGATCTGCTGAAATCAATTATTAACACCACATTATAATTCCGTTGTTTTGCGAGAAACAATTATTTTCACCGAATGCCATCCAATTCCAATTCAATTTCCGGTAGAACTGTTATCACTCTGAACTTGGGGAGCCGCCATCAGAGGAAGTTATTCATTGCTCCCTGTAGTGGTAAATTATTTGTGATAACTCATGCAAGAGCATATGTGTTCATTCGGAACAATGGACACTCCATTGCACATTAATTCGCCAATATATCCCTTGTGTGCAATTAGCTGAACTTAGGCAAATGGGGAACGAATTGAACGGAAAATATGGGATTTCATCGGAATTATTCCTTGCGGTTCAATATAACCCGAAAAATACAATATACTCTTCGAAAACTTAGTTTTGAAGAGTATAATAAAAATAATTTATTAATTTCCCAATTGGGATTGCTGTTATAGGGCAGTTCCCTTTTCAGCCTAGTAAGACACGAATCAAGCGGTTGAATTAGTCGATCAATGTTTTAAATAATCAATAATTGATAATGCGTGAACTTGAATAACATAGTTTTAGTGTTGAACAAAACTAAAAGCACCATCAAAATCCCCAACAAAGCACAAGTTCATCATATTCAATGATAATGACTAAAGTCGTTAAGCCTTTGCGTAACAAAAGGAGTTATCCGCATGAAAAAAGACTTGTGTATTGTACATATTCCTTTGAAATCCATTTATCCTGGCTCCGCACAATATATTTTTAGATTGGATAAAACAGATTAGGACTTTCTGAGGATTGTATCCTACACAAACATAATGGATCCATCAGGAAGACGATCCTCCTTCCGAAATAGGACACAGAAAAAACATCCCTCTCGGGGCTCCGGTAAAGCGGATGGATTTCTATTTGAAATTCATTTGAATTTCATATTGAATACAACTAATATCCATTCGGATGCCATTGGAAACAACTTCCACCCTCCATTGTCATCTCTCCCCAATTACATGTTTGATAGCTTCCTCAAATTCACAACGCTCCAACTCACCCACAATAAAGTTTGCCAAACTCGTGGCCTCATATTTCGAACTATTCGGTGGATTTGCCTTTAGTTGACTGGGGAAATCATGACGAGGATACAAAGCCTTTCATTAAGTAGATAGGAGGAATTCGAAGGCGTGTCATTGACAATTAGAGATGATGTATATTGATTGTTGGGGTTGACTGGCGAGGAAATTATTATTCGATGTATTTTTAATAGGACTCGGATTGTTTATTTTTCCACACGTATCCCTCGGGAATTTGGATATTCATGTGTGATATAATTCATATGGGATTTTGGGCTCATTATGCGTGGGGTAACTCGCTTGGGATTAATATTTAAGTAGGTATATACGCGCTATGATTGAAAACATTGCTTTGAAATCCATTTATCTTTGCTCCACACAATATATTTCATAATTATTCACGATTTCATGAAATCAAATCAAATAAAATGTATAGACCATTATAGAAATATTTAGAAGTGATGTTTTCCAAACGCGTGATGTGAAAATTCTCACGATAAAACCTTGGACCTTATCTGGGAATGGTGACTGCTGATGCAATTTTCTGCAAGTGAGCAATAATTGGAGTCCCTCCAGCCATGCGACTCTATCGGCGATACAATTTAGAGTTGGAATTGCCAGAAGCAACCGGGATTACAAGAGTGGCCTTTCCAGAGGGAACCTAATGAGAATGAGGGAAAAATCCCCATTTGCATGCTAAAGTTTTTGTCAATTTGCAGCTGAATTTAAACGAGGACGTTGCGCAATTCCCACCTACGATATTCATTGGAATCACGTGCGAACTTTCACCATCCAATGTCCGAAATTATCGAAAGGTGCGAAAAATTTTGCATCGGTTGCTATTTTTCTTCCCCATAAAATACGTATTTTAAGATACCTACCTATAATTAATGAATAATTATGAAGTCATGAATATTCTTTGCTATAATACAACTATGGGATTAAATAAGATATCGATAAATATAATAGTCTACATAGGTAATTTCAAACATATGGAGTCCGTTTAATTTTATTCACAAAATTTTCACTCCGACAATAACATTTAATTTCAAGGAGAAGCAATTTTGAATTAATTTGCTGCTTCACTCAAATATTCAAGTATATACCTACCAGGGAATAAATAATTTCCCATGTGTACGCTAACAGTTTTGGCAACTTCACCGGAGTTAATCTAATGGAAGAAGCGTGGACAATACCCCAAACCATAATTTCGTAATTGCACTCGGCCGTGCTCGTCATAATTTCCTGGTTAAGTATTCAACGTGTGTGGAAACAATGTAAACTCAACGTGAATTCCAAATTGGCTTGAGTTATGAAACAACCCAAAGCAGTTGTAATTTAATCAGTAACATTAGTAGTCCGCTTTTAATACTAATTAAGCACAAGCCTCCCATTTTTCCAATGCGCTTTCCCCCTACATTGAATTGAGTCGATAGCTGCAGGGGCGTTTCAGAATAGTCAACATGTAGGAATTTAATCCGAAAATAATTTCAAATGCATTGAGATAAAACCGCGCCTCAGTCAATTATGTTTATTCCTCCGTGTCTTTGGTAGATAAAGCGGATGCGCAATGTTAGGCAGGACAAACAATACAATTAATCTGCTTCCAGGACGCTTTTAGTTGACGCTACAGCGGCAAGACGAACGACGAGTATCCGATTTGCACAACAATACGGAACTTGTTCTGTGCGAATTTGTGGAAATTGTTAATCACGTTGGATCGGGCGGCGGCAGCAAATTCGCTCTGAATTACACGGTAACTTTCCACCACCAGTAGCACTCTCCCTCGGCTAGGGAAGGCGCATAACCCGAGCAAATTTCAATACGTCCCTTCGACATTCCGCTGGCGTAACTGTCCTCAAAATGCGGAAGTTTAAATGAGGGTTCTAAAATTTTAACGTCCCTAAGCGAGCCGCAGCTCTTCCCTCTTAGTTCCAGTAAAATAATTCGTATTATAATCAGCTGTTTTGGTTACAGAATGAAGCTCTGCAAGTTGCAGTAACTTCTCTACTGAAGAAGCAGTCCCTAAATAATTCCAACGCATATTCTTGCTTGTGAGTATACATTTAACTCTATACATCATAGACAATTCATGCATTTGTGCATTTGTGTTTGTAAGTAGGTATGCTTACTTTTTATTTCCGTGCAAATTGATGGTAATTATGGATATTTGTGAGGGGATGACTGGTCGGAATTTCTCCTTGACTAAACACTAATGCCCGCAAATCGATGACGTATGGAATACGCCCTTCCATCCATGCATATTGGACAGGTACAGGGAACTAATGAACCAAACATTCTGCCAGGAGGGTGTGATTCTCTAGGAGGTTCGTCAAGTGTATGCACATCGATTTCGGATGAAAAATTTCGGTTCCTATCCATTGATGGATATTCCTCACATCATATTTCAATATTCACAATGGATATAAATCAACGTCAAACCCGAAACGATTATTGGCTGAGGGAGAAATATTCCGCTTCATTCGCAACCTAGAACGGGTCGAGTGAACTTCGCAGGTTCGGAAGCCGATTCGGGATTAACCCACGGGCGAGTGTTTTCCTCTAAACGCACAAAGGACAGCAAAAGCGAAAGCAAATTAAACGAATCAATTACAGAAACATTTACCACGTCACGTACCTAAGCTTACACCCGCAGGTATAAAAGCCTCCCCCAATTTGTGTAGGAGAATTACCGTCAACAGGGTTATACACTGTTTGGCTTTCACCCCAGGAAAGAGGAGAGGGAAAACTGCTGGAGAAATGAGAATTTTATGTTGATATATTTTGCAATAACGGACCGTGGAAGCTAACAGCGCCAGCTAAATATTTGAGAAATTGAAGGGCGAAGGCGGGTGGTACTTTTGAAAATTGGCGCTCTTTCAAGTCGCTTTGTTCCACTCCGTTTCGCTGTCATAAATCTCGGCGTAAATAGAAGCGGGGGCCATAAATTTCAATAATGTTGGATTACTTCCAGTAGACAAATGTATTAGGAGGAAATGTGGGAGCTTAAGGTTTCCATGCCCAAAGGGGTCCCCAATGAATGGACTCTAATGATGTTTTGAGTACATTGGCCTTAAATTAATCTAATTTGCGTCTAGGGACGTCTAATCTGTTGTTACTATCAAAAGTTATTTGCATGTTGAGTGTTTTAGTCGAAAAGTGTAATAGGGGATCCCGTTACACCTACAAAAATTAGATCAAAAATTATAAAATATTCTAAATACCCATTGAACAAAACTAAAACCATTTCTTAACACTATGGCCATAGTTAACTGAAGAAGTCATTTGTTGATGATGCAAATGTGAAATTAAATACATGGCCTCTAAACTGAAATAAACGCTGCTTATCGGCGAAGAACTTTGCAAAGAAAGCGAAATTGATACGCAACGACCACCAATATTTACTAGTTAACGTTCTTCCTTTTATCACAGTCTGTGCTTTTATAGAGGCCTCTTCCAATTTGCTTCGAACGCTCCAACATTTGACTTCCATTTCCAACTCAAACATCAATTCAATTAGACAAATGGAAATATATATTTTCAGTTGTTTGCGTATACCATATAATTCCTATGCATTTTCAATCCGCAAACAGGACATTTCCACCAACATCTTCAACTAATATAATTGAGTTATAACTGGCTAAATAAACAGAATTATCAATAACGATCCCGATAGTTGCAGCGCACGGGATATCGAACAATCAGAAGATTAAACCTGTTCATTAAACTTGGTCTAAACTCCCAGACAAGTACAAAGTTGCAAGTTTTGCTTAAATTTAGGCGAGGTCTGGAGTTGATATCGAATTATCATATTCCTCGATATTGGACTTAATCAACCAACAATATTCAAGTTGGTTTGATAAGTCCTTTCCTTCGACGGATGAAGTGAGCGCAAGAATAATTAAAACTTCCTGTTCAACAGTATAATGAGTTTAACATAATTCAGCTCTTATGATGATTTATTCTTGAAAATATGTAGAACCATAATAATGCAAAAGCACGTGCTCTTGTATGCACATACACAAGTGCAATCCATCAAATTCATTCTCCACGATTTCAAGAAGTGTAATGCATCGCTTCCTATTTAAACGTGCATCCATTTGTCCCTCTAAACCCAATTCAACAATGGAATTCACTTTGATGCAAATTTCATTTCAAATGGGTTGCATGCTCCACAGTATGTACGTTACTTGTTGGGGGGAATTAACACGCAACGGGCGTTTTCTTGAGGGCTCCATTCCAATTTCTATTCACAATTAAATTTATCAGAACGACGGGCTTGAAAGAGTAGCAGGTGTCCAATCCCAGAATTCATATTAGATGAGTTTCTGAATTGCTCCCTATAGGAAAAAACCTTTTCAACTTCCAGAAATCGCGCACCCTCATCGTAATGGAATTTTATTGTAAATTTTTATTTTTCCATTTCAAAAGGAATTGCCTTTTTTGGTTTGAGTACCTACTTTATTACATAACTACGGCCAGCCCAATTAGGCGAATTACTAATAAATTATTATTCACATAATCCATTTTTTCTCATTTCTTTGCTTTAAAGCAGATTTTCATTTCCGTAGTGGGAAACCACGGTACGGCGCGAAGAATCGTATTTATTATTATTCCGAAAGTGAATATACCTAAGTGCGTCACAAATTTCTTAATAGTGGTTAAGAGAGGACAGAACAAAACCATTTGCGCATTCCTCTTCCTTGACATAAAACTTTTTCTCGCAAAAGTTTGTCGCGTACGCAATAAAAACCAACTTACTTTAATATACTCGTATTTTATATAGAGCGTACGTTGAATGCTAACGTTGGTTCCATTCGAATAGGGCGTTTTTACTTCCACATGAAGTCTTTCAAGTTTTTAGCTTAAGTTCTCTATATTTCACCCCATCTTGGAGGGTACGTTTCGCTGCTTTTGCGTATTGACGTTTCTGGCACAGAAACTTGCTCTCAATGGAGATTTATTTACTTTTGGTTTGACATAGTTGAATCTATAGTTGTTCTGGGGAAGTTTGGTGCAAGTGCACATTGAAGTAATTTGTGGAACGGTCTGAAACTTGGGTCATAATTTTTGTGGTGGAATCGAGTTATACTTTTCATTATTTCTAAAACATCGTATTTCATTTTATTCCATGTTTCCTAATCGAAATACAAAACATAGAACAGATTATAAAATGGATTAATTATTAATGCAAATATTATGTTTCATAATAATCTGTTACCTACTTCTTTTATAGTACATTGTTCAATAGGAATAATCCAAGGTGCATTATAAATTTAGGGGTGCTGTTGCTAACAATATGGGATAGGACCATTACTATAACAGTAACGACGCTGAAACAGACCTCAATGTAGTGCACATAAAAAGGGATTTATGAATTTTGAGCAAAGGAAAATATGATTTCCTTATCTCAAGACCTTTGTGGGACACGGGCTTTGGAAAGTAGCACTATACATTCAGATAAGGACGCCGGAAAAGGAGAAGTGCCTCCGGAAGAGCAGTCCTACACATACAAAGTGTGAAGATGATGGGTTTAGATATGCTGTTCAATTTTAATCTTTTAAACACAACACAAAACTCGGCGGGACATCGGTGATAAAAATGATCTACGATTGGTTGTTCGGTCAAGAACCCATTTATTAGTATTTTATATGAAGAATGTTAGGGTTTGCATGGAATAATCGTTATAATTCCAGTTTTATTTAGACAGAATATAAGCGAAGTGGAATGAAAACCGAGCTGGTAATTTTCTCAATAATGGAATTTCAATTAAGTTGCTCCGAGTAACAACAATAACACTGTCGGTTGTGTGTAATGATGATAGTTCGAGGCGTCTCGGCGCTTGAGCCTGGACGTCCCGCATAAAACGTAGCTGATGGTTTATTTTCTGAGTCATTTACTTCTTTCAATCTGGGGAGATGTTGAACAATCGAAAGCCAGATAAAAAGAGTACAATTATTTCTTTTAGTTGATCATTATTACTTTATAGGGAGGAATTGACAAGAAAATTATTTATCCAAAAATATCTTCAATAATGATGGTATAATTTGATCATTCGACCCTGAAACCAGAAAGTTTGTAACTTGTATTAATTTACACCAAGCCTAGCAATTTGAGCTAGGTAATCTATGATCAATTTAGGATCGTTCACGTAAATTGCTTCTAAAAGTTCAAGAATTGAGGAGCCTAACAACCGAAATAGTATTAAAGTCAATGAGCACGTAATGATAGCTATTATTCTGAAGGGCGAAGTTTGAGATACGAGCTGTAAACGACCATCATAAATCATGCTATGTGATAAATGATAGCCCATTGCATGTGAGTAGGATACCTTACCCACTACTATCGACACGACCAAATCTTTATAACAAAAATTGCTTTCCAAGAAATTTCTTACATATAGCGATTTTAATGGTTTTTTTTCAAAAAAGTTGTCCAATCGCATTCTCGTGTGCAGTGAGTATACTGTAGGTTCACTAACATTTCCAAATAAAATTTCAGCTAGAAAGCTGAAACCGTTTCCGAGATACAGCCGTTCAAAATTAAAAAAAAAGTGCATAATACCTACCTACTCTTCCCAGGGAAGTTTTCATTTTGTCTGGAAAATTGCGTGGCATATATGTGTTACGGCATTGTTATTTCCGTTTCAGGACGCAACTGCCCGAAGATGTTGGAAACTGCAATCACTACGCTTACTTGGAGGACTTGTATGACCTCATCACAAGTAGCGGAGGTAAACATCTTTTCTTAGCTTTACCGTGAGATTTTTAATTGTTTCAATTGTTTTAAGACATTTATTTCAAATTACGTAATACAATGAAATTTCGTACAACAAAAATCAATACAAACAGTTGTGCGGACGCATTGTTCGTTCCGGAAGGGATTGCATCTAAATTGTAATATTTCAAGAACTGGGAATTTAATGGATTATTCAGCAACGGAACTTTTTGATTCAATTTCTGGGGCTATAGGTGGTACTTGCAGCCCGAGCTTGCGGAAGTGTAATATGCTTTCATAACCAATTTGCCGAGGTTCTGCATAACTTTCCGAATGAAGAGCAGCTTCATGCATAATGTGTCACTTTAGAGGCGACTTCCGGCTACGCGTACGCCTCCTATTCATCTTGGAGTTTGCAGAGAGTTACTGGCACTACTCGAATAGTGGTGCACCATATTGTGCCTTCATATTAGTAATTAAATTGAGTTGAATATCTATTCGGTTGTATCTGGATTTGCAGAAATTAAATACCAATATTCATAATTGGAAGAATGTATGAGTTCTAAGCGTGGAGTTAGTATAAATGGAGTGCTAACGCCCTATGCCTGCTAAATTAAACTTTTGTGCTCAACATCGTAAGGTCGAAGATCGCTGTTTGATAGGGGAAAACGTGCTTAATAATTTTTCACATGCTTAAACAAAATTAACCTCAAAATGAGTCAACCGTGGAGTTTCGATACAGAAAGTCAAACATGTACTCCGTTTAATCTTCCCAATGATCAATTGACTATTTGCTTGGTCTAACTTCCCCTGTCAAACGCGATTTTCGACCTTATTCAATCTTGAAGCCAATCAGAACAGGCGGTTAGCACTCCATTAATCTTAGCTTCATGGTTCTAAGTACTACGTAAATGCAGACATGGATCCTGGAGAGTTCCTTGAAAAATTGGGGGATGAGCTCATAGCAACCTCCATCACCGAAATAACGCAGCGGGCATTTTACTGCCTCGGAGGAAACTTGACCGAATTTCTTGAGACTTTAGACGGCGTTTACGATGTGCTGCAGCATCAGCAAGAAGTGATAGAGGAGGACGAGGAAGCCGCTTTCATTTGTACAAGAGTCGAAGACAATCTCTACCTTTATTTCACGACGGAAAGACCAGCAGTGGCGTACCTCCTCGTAGGTAGTTTAAAAGCAATAGCTAGGATTTTATACAACACAGAGGCGGATATCCGCGTGGACCAGTGCCCGGGTGATAGTAGATGTTTTAGGTGAGTTTTAAACTAACTTGGGGGCCGTTATAATTATTTTGAGCAAAATATTCTGCCACTGAATTCCGTTAGCGTAAATGTTCACTGGTGAGTTATGAAGCAGTTTAATTGCGTCCCGAATGAATATGCTGTGTAGAACATCACGGGCTGTGCAACATCATAATTATTAAACGTCTAATGCACGTATATGGAATTCATGTTACACCATCATTAATCCGCAATGCGCTACTTGATGCTCAAGTAAGCTAAATCGGGATTATGACGGAATTTAATCTGCTTATTGCATCAAATATCCAACATATTTTCGTACATAATCATTATTGAAGTTTCCACATTCTATCTTTTTGGTTATCCTAATTCCTCCGTTATCCTAGATTTAAATTTGTTCCCAATTATTTTAATAATCAAATTAAATCTTTGTAATCTTAATTACCTTTGAGTAATTCTTGGTTTTAATCCTTAATTTAATATTTGCCATTCTTACCTGTGTAAAGCGATCGTCGCCTTTGTGTATAAATCTATTCATACTCCAAGATCGTAGCTGTAGCTTGAGTTAAATTGTCCAATGTAAAGAAATTGGATTTCATTGCAACACCAGAGCTCTAACGCCAAAACGTGATGTTGCTTCAGGTACAAAATTAAATCGATGCTTAAGAAGAGCGCCGATGAAAGTAGTAAAACTGAATTGAGAGGCGAGAACGTATCGCAAGCACCTGTGCAAGCCTTGCAAATGGGAGTTGCTACGTTCTGCAAAGCATTTCCCTGGCACTTCGTAATCGACAGACGTCTCGAACTAGTTCAACTAGGTTCTGGATTTATGAGGCTCTTCGGGTATAGGCTGACGACATGTGGAACGGCAGCTTCCACCTACTTCGAATTCCACCGGCCGAAGAGTATAACACTGTCGTTCAAAGAAATAGTGAAACGAGCTAACACACCCTTCGTCTTAGCCATTAAGAAGCTGCCTGGAGCGGAATCATTTCCGGCGGAAGTGAGTTGTCTATAATTTACAGCTTCTCCCCGAACATAATAATGCTCCCCGTTTACACCGCAAGCCATTAAGACCATTAGGTCCTCTAAAGAATAGTTCCATTTTCCTCTGCCCATACTTATTGAAACACTAATACTCGTACATTTAAGAAAAAAATAACCCTAAATTGGTTACCGGAATATTAATTATGAGGATAATTTGAACTTTTATAAATTACGGGGTAAATACAACCCTTTAAATATCGCGAGGAAAATCTACCCTTCAAAACATAATGAGGAGAACTTAACTTATGGGGGAATTTTATCTCAAATACATTAGGTGGAGAAAAGCTGTGCATCCATTACGAAATGCGAAATTAATATCAGAGTGCTACTTATCCCATATACATCAGCGAAAATTCTAAACGACTTTTTGAGAGACTCGATTCAAGAGTAAACTCGAATTCCCGAGATGAATACGTACTTTGGGGAAGTACTTTTTTTATCCAGAAACTCTCCGAGACATTTCATTCGGATGTTCTTCGAAACTTTTTATTAGCCCAAATCGAATTGTAAGCCGTTGAAAAAACATCCAAGCGCTCAAACTTCCCTCAAATATAAACACAGCTGATGCCACTCTTCCCTCGTCCGCAACGTCCGCTTTTGTACTTTTATTCCCTTCAAAGTGCACTCTAGCCGCATATTTATTTAATCAGAATTCAGTTTATGAACCCAACGTGCGTTTATTCTCTCTCTGCAGTGTCTTTTAATGCAGCAAACCACACGTACCGCGGATAAAACATAAAACACTAATGAAGTTTGGCATCATAAATATTCCACTCATATCCTATCATATCGGCATATTTGGAATTTTCGCTTTTCACAACGTCCTGTGCATTCTAATTCATTCGCAGCAAACCCATTACTTGAGTTGGTGTAAGTCTCAAACAATTTCCAATAAAACGTTGTTTTCTGTGTAAAATTTTTATGTTTATATTAAATTTTACACAGTTCTGTGAATTATAACGAAAAAATTATAATCCTCCTTTTTGTCACTCATGATGGTAATTTTTCCCACAATTTTTCAACATCTCCCAAGTTAGAAGCAATTCCTTCTTGTTTTCTGTGAAAATTTGCCTCGTAATTCCCTTTTCCTTCAGTTCTTCCTGTTAGGCTCAGCTCAGGGGAATGGCGGGATTAACACTGGCTGAGATAAGTCATCTATCTTGATAAAACCTCCGTGACTTCCAATTCAAAGACTTCTGTTCCGGAATGGAAATTAATTCGCTCTGACTCGCAAAAACACAATTCTACACTGATTTCAGTTAGGCACCTACATTCGAAGGTAATTAATCAAACTTCACCTTCCTATCAAATAAAATTGTTGACGTTTAAAGATAAGGCAGGTACCTATTGAACGTATTGAAATCACGTCCGGTATTACCTACCTACACATTTCCCTTCCGTATGTTGATATTTTATTCGTATATCATTTCCAAATTTTAATTTCGACAAGGACCTAATTATTAGATAATTTTTCGATCATGGTGGAGGCGCCGGGAGATTAATTCGAACACTTCGTTACTCACTTAAAATATTAAATGATATAATAAATGTTTTTTATCTATTTATTTGTCCCTGAGTGTATTATAGGAGTAAATTGCTGTTGATTTTGACAAATATCCCCTGCTAATCACTGTGTCATTTCAATAGAAATGGCAGAGCTCACAACTATTGTTAAGCGATGTTCTAATTAAATGAACATAAAGCGGATTTATAAAGCCGATTACTTGTAATGAGATGACATTGCGTCAGTTTGAAGTACAACATCAAAAGGTGTAGTGTAGGGAATTTAATTAAAGCAAAGGCTGAGATTTCAAGGATAATTGAATGCAAATTCCACTTGTTTATTCCGTTTAGGTTGAAGCGCGTCCCTTCTTCCGCAAACGCTTCGTTAATCCATATTAAAATGATACTGTTGCGTAAATAAATTACGGATGATTGGATCGATCAACGAATGTATTTTTTATCGAAATTTCGTCCTGTAATTAAATATTGTAATCATTGTGGTGCGTAGTCGAACATTTCAAGTTACGACTCGCTTTAGTGTTTGTTTATCTTCACGAGGAGACCACATATTCATTAAGTAGTTAGCGTTTCAACAATGCTGATGTAAATTTCAATTATGGTGATGTAACTCACGGGCTGCAAAGCGCAGACAAATGCGAGTAACCTCAAATGATATGGTGGATGCGCCGGGATGTTAATTCCGTTTGTATTTCCTTCAGGTTTCATGCTTTGTTTGTTGATAAATCGAAAGTTTGAACGTCAACATTGATTTGCATTATTGGTAGTGAGCGAGTGATGAGAGAATAATCTCCTGGACGAAGTTAAGGAATTAATATAGATCAACTTAAATTCACAACGGGATAAGACATTTGCTCTTGTATTGTAACAGCAATATAACATAACTGTTCAAATCACAAAACAAAAATTACATCATATGGTCTACCGCAACCGTCATCGCCATACTACTCCGGCCTTTCCCCAACAGATCATCTCTTGTTATAATTGGCTTATCCACCCTGAGAGCAACAATTTACATATGAGGTTTGCTTTGAAGGGGCACCTGCTTGTATAATTTGTTGCAGTATAAATGGATAATTTGTTTTTAAAAATAACGAATAAAAGTAAAAGTCTTTATATTCCAACAATGTTGAGGATAATCAAAATTGTCATGAGTAAATTTTTTTAAAACAGTGGAAAAAAATATTATATTGCCTCATTTCGAAATATATTGCATATTGGATACTCCAATTCGGTGGAATTGTATTTCCCACTATAATTTGGGAACAATAATGAACAATTCCCTGTTTGATTAAATATTGGAACAGCGAGGAAATACTTGCCCCTACGAAGACATGCTCGCACCCTGTTATGAATTCACGATGTGAGTCCTTGATACAGCCTCCACAGGATTGAGTGTGCTGTAGATAAGACGTCTATTCTAATTAACTCGAAGCCTCTTCTGCCAATATGTGCCATCCGGAGGCAATTTTCGTGTTGATGTTCGCACATAAGCTCTCGATTTCGCACGGTTTAGCTTAATTGAACTGATGATTTTTGATCGTTAAGATGAATCAGTGTTGATATATGGAATTAATCCCCTTGCAAATCCCTGTGTTGGGGAGGATAGGATTATCGATTTTCTTGATGGCTACGAACGGTTAGATAGAGATACTTTGAAGGCTCCACGCGCAACTTAATTGTGTCCTTCGAAATAATCAGGGATAAAATAATTAAAGTTAAAAGAACCCTTGCCCAAATTAACGTTGAATTTACGGAGCAATTAACTGCGTAGCTATGGTATTCGTATATATTAAATAGGGCGTATATCTAATTAGGTAGTATTTATGTACACCACAATGTTCTTATTCGTTGCTTACGGCGGAGGCGCCGGGAGATTAACCTTTCCGTTACCAAGCGGTAATCTAAATCTACATTATAACAAGTCTTTTGATACCACTTTGCACGATTTCTTTTACAATAAAATTAATTGTTTGCGATTGTAATAAAGCTTGGTAATGCGAAAGTTAATCATGTTAATTTATAATATGAACCCTAGTGGAGTACACTACGTGAAATTTTCGTTTCCGTCCTGTTCAAATTGGTATTTTCCATTCTCAATATCAAGGATGACTTTTTAAAACACATTGATATAATTAGGTTCAAACTCGGACTGTTCACAAAAAAAAAATTAAATATTGGATTGAAATATTCCTGACTAGCATTAATGGAAATAACCGATTTAATTGTTAGTTCTTATGTACAATTGAATTAACGAAGTATTAACGTTGATCCCTGCGGGGTAACAATTATCGGAAGGTTCCAGAGTAATAGGTCGTTAGCGACCCTTCTGGGGTATAAGCACTAAAGGCTACACACTCGAAGAGGATGTCAAATAAAGGTGTCCCTGGAAATCCTGTCGCAAAACGCTGATTAAGGGCTTTCATTTCGTTTCGATTTTTTCCTTTTTCACCAATTTTACTCAACATCAATTCGTCATGTAAAACCTGCAACCCTGTACAGAAATGAACGTGTTTATTTTATATCGATTTTGGAAATTTAATATGTGAAATGGAATTCATTCCGGCAAACAATAGTGCTAATTGCGGTTTTCAAACAAATTTTGTTTCATACTCAAAAACAAAAACAATCAACTGTTATGTACGATGAGAGACAAAGGGGATGTCAATGTGTTGGGTAACCTGTTGATGATTTTCTTTGGGAGCAACGGGAATCCAATCTCCTAGTTGGCTATGGCGAAGGTCGGCGCCCAACCCTAACCCGCATTATTTAAATAACTCCGAATATCCCCAAAGTACACAGAGAGGGCTCCAATTTATTTTGTGTTTATTTTCTTCGCAGGGGTTGGAACTGAAAGGACAAATGGTGTACTGCCCCGAATCAGATTCCCTCCTCTTTGTGGGTTCGCCGTTCCTGGATGGTCTCGAAGGACTCACAGGAAGCGGACTCTTTATATCGGATATTCCGCTGCACGACGCCACAAGGGACGTTATATTAGTGGGAGAGCAGGCTAGAGCCCAGGTAAGGAATGCTCAGGTTCAATGAAAATGCAACGGCTTGAGGCTTCCGAATTGTGGGCACGAGAATTCCTCGAGGCTTCTTGGATTCCTTTTTTTCGCAAAACCACCCCTCGGTGGTTTTGCGCTTTTCTGGGTCTCTATTTGTCTTCGTAAACAAGAATAAGTGCCCTCAAATAAGGGCGAGTTATTTATTTATGTGCTCCCCTCAAACAGGGTGGACAATTTTTCCGCTGATGTCCCGCAGGTCCTTTGATCGTCGGCTCTTATAGTAGCAAATTGAACGTGCAATTTGTTCGGTATTTCAGCACAAATACTCATATTTTGTTAGTGATCAAAGGAAATAATAACAGTTTGTTTACAATTGATTATAAAGAAAACGAGGAAACTGCGGAATATAAAGTTGTTGAACGACATCCAGAGTACATTTATGTACCTTCTTGTAAAGGAAACATGCAGGGGCGATTGAAATTCGCTGGAGCAAGCTGAATAAAGTACTCCAGGGCGTCACCAAATAGGACTCCACACAATTATTTGTAGTGTGTGCTGGTGACCTCTTTTCTGACTGCTAGGGTGCGATTTATTACAGTAGATTTTGCTTCACGTTTCTTTGTGGCTTAATGTATTCAGAATTTTCATAGCGGCATCAATTCCACATTTTTTGAAACAGTATTCTTTCACATGTGCAGAAATTTTATAAAAGTATTGCATTATGGAAATATTTTTATAAAACTGACTCAGTAGGTGGGAAGTATGTTAAGGAAAACTAACTACTTAGTTGTTTGTAAAGTTAATTTAAGTTTTTCCGCAGAATTGGCATGGTATATTGAACGAATTGAACTTTTCTGAGGCAAAATCACTACTATTTCCTCTTTGGACGAAACGTTGAGTTTGGTCTGATTTAATCCGAATCCACCTCGTGCGATCAATCTTGGCGGAACGAAGCTGTAATTTGGGGTTTGTTCAGAGTTTATTCGAATGAATCGAAGCGAGTCGAATCCGCCTGTAAATGTCAGAAGTTGTGTCTCGAGTAAGCAGCTGGAAAAAGTTCCTTAAAAAGTTGCCTTTGGTCTTCCATCCCCGAGGAAGGGTGGGAATTTTAATTAAATGTTTATTTATTTTGTTCAGTCTCTTTCGAGCCGTCTCGTCTCGTTAATCGTCCACTGGCCTCGTTTCGGCGAATTGCAGGAACGTTATCCCAGCGAATGGAAGAGAAATTATGAGATTCGGCTCTAGCGAAGAACAATGAAACTTTTATTCCCTTCGCTTTAGTACGTTTTGTTTTTGCGTGTCTATTCCACTTGGAGTCAATAAAAGATTCATATTCGTAAACCTTTTTCAAAAGGGGGCTCAATTATCCGTCTGCTCTGATTTTCACCTCAGGTGATTCCCAAATCAAAAAGTCCATTTCTCATTAACGGGCTCAAGCAATTTGCTCTAGGACCCGAGTAGGTGTGAACGTAACGGGAATACCATTATCATCTGATTTATATAGAACATGCAGCGAAATTGAGGTCGCCCCCTGGCCCACAGGATTAACACTCTTCGGGTGGAGACTCGCGATGTAATATGGAGGCGCGCACAGAAAGAGTCTAGCAACGTGAACGGAATTATTGCTGTCGAATTTACGACCTCATAGGTTCCCTATTAAATTGCAGGTGCTACGTGTTCCATACTTTATTAAGGTGCTTATGAAGGCAAATCCCAAACGCGGCGAACCGATGATAACGCTGCACTCGGCGCATTTTAATCATATATATCTGCGGGATTACCATGATTTCCTCGGAGGGAGAAACAGTTTTATATCATGCTTACGCAAAAATGGCGGATTTTGTGGGAGACTAGAACCAATCTATATCTTATGTATGGGTTTTATGTTCAATTTATTGGGAATTAAATCGGTTTATGTTACAAGGGTCGAAGTTACACTATTTTGATCCAAAATGTACTGAAAAATGGGGATTATGTAGAAAAATAAGTTGAACACTCTTTGAAAAAAACGTTAAGTTTTCGTTTAAGACGATCCTCGTAGATTGCTGTTAGCATCAACTGATGAGTAGGTACTAACAAGTTGACATATGAAAATGGGTCTGCTTTCAAAGTTTGCTAAAATTGTGTCTTAAAATTTCTAACACCTAGCATTCCTGCAGTAGTTTAATTTACGAACTGATGCAGTCGTGCAAAATTCAGAAAAGAATCGCCCCTAAACAGCCGCAAATCTTGGAGAGCGCGCGAACAATCCTCCCTTATACCCTAGACCCATTTGCTTTCGTCCGATTGAATTATCGGAAAAGGCATTAACCCCCAAAAAGGGCCAATAAAAGGGGCGGGACATCGCAGCCATTCTAATTACACTCCAACCCGAATGCTTTGACGTCTTTTTTCCCCCCGAAACAGGATGGGTTGAGAAGACGGATGGATAAGTTGAAGAGTTCCATAGAAGAGGGTAACAGAGCCGTGGACAAAGAAAGGGAGAAGAACGTCAGTCTGCTGCATTTGATATTTCCGCCGGATATAGCGAAGCGCTTGTGGTTGGGTTCGTTTCGCCGCTTTATTTGAATAATTCCGCATAAATTACATTCGCGTTTCACAGGAGAAACCATCGAATCTAAGACCCATGAGAACGTCACCATGCTGTTCAGTGACATAGTGGGATTCACTTCGATTTGTTCCACCGCAACGCCCATGATGGTGATTAATATGCTGCAGAATCTGTACACTCAGTTCGACTTGTTTTGTGGACAACTGGACGTTTATAAAGTAAGTGACAACATTTAATGCTTAACTTTTCGCTGTCTAGAGTTTTGAAGGGCATAGCAATTTTTTGGGTTGAAATTACAGCAAATGGCCAATTAATGTCTAAGTACCTATTTATAATAAAATATTTTTTGAAACGTACAAGCGCAAACTCTAGCCACACAGATGCAAGCACTGTGTTTTCAATATTCCACTGGAAAATTGGGAATCCAGAATTTTTCCGTCAGTGCATCTACGAAAATGCACACATCTCAAGACGAGGCACATAAAATTGTACAGCGCAACATAAAACCCAGCATACTTTACGATCTGAAGCGAAGAGAAAATTCGCCTCGCCTCCAACAAATGCGATAACAAATTATCATGTTTCGTATCCGTTCGCCGTAATTTTTCATTTTCGACTGGGAAGAGTAGAACGTATCGCTTCAAACCATCCGAACTGATACATACAAAGCACCTGTCTGGTGCACTGTACAATTTGGCACAAACTTACATCTGACGAATCGTTCCGCCGCGGGATCGATCAAACCCAGATTGAACCTTTCACAAGGACGGATGTTCTCAATCATTGCCGAGAAATCCATTTTTCGACAACTATATACGTCGATATGCGGGTGATTTTATGATTTATTGTTCGCAAACGGAAATAATAATTTTTCACGCACGCACATAGCGTGCGCAAACATTTAATGGAGGCACTTCGGATTTTACTGCTGTTTGATGAATTCATTGCCAACGGGGAATTTGTCATGCATACAGACAGGTTTTAAAATATGTTCGTTTAGGTAAATGAAAATCAATGTGGAAAATTGTTGGCGTCGCATTTTGGTTACTAGGGGGTGAATTGTAATGGAGACTGTCTAAAAATTATATGAGATTATTAGAACTCATGATATGTCCAATCATAATTTATCACCAACAAAATGTTAAGAGTTGTCGACCCAAGAGTTTAAATTATGTCGTTACTTCGGAGATCCGTTTTAGGATATCAAAGACGTGACGCCTGTACAAATGACCAATTCATCCATGAAACTCCCTTGCACGATAAAATATTATGATCCGTTTTATTACACTTTTGAATTCGAGAAGCATTCACTTTTATCAGCGATATGTTTCCACTAAAATTTATCGCCCAAAAGTTGCTCGGAATTTCTTTCATTTCTACAAGATATTCTACAGCCTACAATGTAGGTATGTAGACTGCAAATGATATTCGTTGATGTAGTTCAAGCGAGATCTACAATGCGGTGTATTTAAGATACACCCTGTATACCTTATTTACCAATAGATGAAACAAAAAACAATGAAATAAACTAATAAAACTGTTTGTAATGTCGGATTGAATTCCAATTATCCAAATAACCAAATTACCAAAATATTTCGCTTATGCAAGATTTGACCATTCGCCTATGGAAACCAACGCAATTAATTCGAGTACTACGAACGTAAATTGGAGTACTCTCTTTTACCATTGTTATTCCCATCCACCCTCCCCTTCCCATTAAACCGCGTAAATACGAAAATTGTTACAATATCACGAACGCACACTTGTGTTAGTTTTGAACAACGTCGGTGCCGGAGTTTGTGGCGTGCGCTTTGCATGTGCCTGTTAATGCATGGAAATTACATTAACCAAACTAAAATCTTCCATGTTATTAATACAGCACCGCCGCACCGAAGGGGGTGGAATCGATCGAACCGACAAACAATTCCAGTCTATTTTCACCATAAATTAGTTTATGTCTCGACGAGAAATTAACATGCGAAAGTACCGATCCAGGCCATTATTTCCGAACCGTTAACGTTGACAAACACTTATCGACATGCAATGAGAATAAAATTGTGACAAAGTATACGCTTTTACCTGCACAGGTAGATCTCTCGCGTGACTCGTAAATCTTCGTGCTCCATGAAAAGGGAATTTCCCGAAAAAAAAACATTGCGCCTCGGGAAAACTTTACGACCAAGGAAACATCGACGCCGCCCCCATTGGTGCTTCAAATACGAATATGGAAATTAATGAGCGAAATTAAATTTGCGATAGCCGGAACAAGCGCAATTCCATTAAATTTTTCAATTGTTGAAACAAACGTCAACAGCAGGAGATTCAATTTTGCTTGCTGTTGCGGCAGCACAAATTAACCGTTTTTTATTTTAACACAACTCCGGAGTTGCGTGGTGTTTTCATGAATATTAATTATTCCTAATGGAAAAATTTCGCCGTCTCGAAATACCCAGTTTAGTTTCTCGGATGGATTTTCCCATTTAATTTCACCACCTCAATATTTGTTTTTATTATATTGCATTATTAAATTTTATATTGCAGTTTTGATTCAATAAAATTAGTATAATATGCGTAGGAAATGAATTAATATTTTGATATTCAATTAAATATCAAAATTAAGTATCAAAGTAAAAACTAATAATTTATTCTAATTAATGTTTACCATAAGTCTAGCTCGAAAGGTGGACTGGTACAATTCCCCCAGTTTATTTTTTCTCCTAATATCACTTTGGCGTGAAGCGAATTTGTGTTTGACTGAAGGTACCTAAACCAAAACAGAATCTAATTACCGAAAATGTTATTTGCTAAACCGATTGAAGGGGGAAGAGGCCCTTTTCCATCCGTGCAACAAAAGGAAATGAGAAGTCGTGTTTGCCGTGAGTCCTTTTCTCTGGAGCGGAGCAAGAATCCTTGCCATCACACTTAAGATAAGATTGATCGGAAATCTGCGGCGTGGATGTAATATAGGGGATGTGAGCTTCGCGAAAAAAATGTATTGGCTCCGAATAATGGAGCAGTCTGCGAACTTTGCACGAACCTCTGAAACCAAACTTCCACAAGAACGTCCATTCAGCCCTTTGTTTGGGGACATCCAATTTTCCACCTTCGTACTCGATCCCCCTTTCATGCTCTTACCTGGGTTGTGGAAATGAGGACATACTTACCAATTCGTGTATTCGTTGGTGAAATTAAATTTAGCCTGTATCTGGTTATTTGTTAGGGTGAAAATTCAGATGGTTATGTCTAGAAATTCCTGCAAGACTTCCTTTTGATCTCCATCGTGCTCTACTTACGCAGGCTCAACAGGCTCGTTTAAAAGCGACGAGTTCACTTTCAATTATCCAGGAATTTATATTTACACCCTCCCTTCCAAGGTGCGAAAATCAATTACCCGTGAAAAAGTCTCTTTGAAGTTTTGTTTGTTTGAAAAGCCACCCTGGGATAATGCCGTTTAATTTGCATATACGAGTATTCCTCCCACTGAAAATGGTTGGGCCAATTTCAAATTCGTTCCACTTAGTGGAATTACTTGGATGAACTGACGATTAAACTACTAAAATTAAAAATTCTGTCAGTCAATCAATCATACTGTAATTGAACGATTCAATCATTGTTTTCAGTCCAACTGAATTTACATTCGGGTACATTCAATTTCTCCGCAAAAATACGTTTTGGTAAACTCCTCCTCGCATAATATTCCAATTTAATTGACGACTCACCCCCACAACCTATTAAAGAGGTCTCTGGCGATTCATCAAAAAAATGAGTTGCCGAAAGCCAGAGGCAACTCATTTTTGCAGGCTCCTCCCATTAAAAACTTCCTCGAGCCCTTTTCGATCCCATTAAATTCCTATAACTCGAAAACTTTCGCAATCCCTAGGCTTAATGTGTACACACGTGCCCATGTTGCTGCATGCAGGCAAGTTTGCGCACTTCTCACAGGAAGTTCGACGTGTCCCGGACTTCCATCAATCTTGCTCCTCTTTTACGCTGGCGTAAAATTTTATCGGGATAATTTTACGTCCGCGATAAATCGCGAACTATCGTGTTTTTCTCTCTCTCTCCTCTCCCGCCATTCTTCATCGCCTCGCGTGGAGTCCTTTTGCTTCGTTTTTAATTATGTGCGGAACAAGGGAAGGGTGATTAAATGTTTCCCGCAGTATGGTGTTTGAGGAATTCTTTCTAGGTGAGACCGCTGGGTCTAAGACTATTCTGCGGCATAAGTTGGTTATTTCGTTGAGTTCTTCTAGTATCCTCAGCTGGCAATAAGGAAACTCGACGAAAGTTCCATCAAATATTTACCCTTAACGCGGATAAATTCGGCCTCTTGCTTAAGATAGCCCTGAGGTAAATATTTCTTGCATGAAGCACGTTAGTCGTTTTATTGTGTTCCGGACGCCCGGAAGTTGGAATTATCAACGCTTCTCGTCTAAAAGTCATATATAATTCATGACGGCATATCAGCGAGCAATAAATCTTTTTTAAGCAGCCTTGAATAAAATATGTGCAGCAATTTTTGCACAATATCCACTTCCGGATGGTCGCTATCTCTCGAATGATGGATTAGCTTTACATTCATTGTAACAGAACGCAGAAAGAGATGAAGACCATGGCGATGGAAGAATTAATTCATAACGACCTTTTACGTCAAAATTCTAGGTACATCCATTTGAAACTTCAGAAGCGTTTGCTGAATTAATCAATTACTGCTTTATTCGATATTAAATTTTGATTATAATGATTATTATTAATTATAATAATTATGGTTAATTAATAACAATAATTATATACTCTTCAAACCGAAGATTTCAAAAAGAGTTTTTATTTTATTATTCGATACTCGTATTTAAATAATTTTTCTCGCAACCTATTTGTGATATAACAGACCTGCACACTAACTATCATCGCGTGTTTTATAATATCGAATGGTACGAGCGGAAAGGGACAAAGCGAGAATAACATGGAGCTCCTACGCGATTTAAATTCCATTATTCCCCGGCAGTTTGTCACGGGGAAGACACTCAACGTATGCAACAGGGACGGGGTTTCCATTATTTATTTGGAGATAGCCCGATTTCACTGCCATGATTCCCAACTAAGCGCCCCTGAAGTTTCTGTCGCGATAAATTAAACAAAAGTGCGGAAAGCGTTTTAATGGACCTTGCTCCCAAGGTGCCTGCGTGGGAATTTATGTGGAAAAGCTCAAAAAGGCGACACGAGAATTTACTCCGCGCGTGGAATAATGAGGCAGGAGAAATTGCACCACGTTCTGTCAATTTACGGCCCATATATGGGATTATCGTCGTAAATTTTTATACCGGTGTAAAATAACCTCGGAAGAGACGGTTTGATCGGGAATTGGAGTAAGTCTGAACGCTGAAATTTTCGCTGGCAGTACGTAGTAAAGCGCTGATGGCGATGAGGCTGATGGGTTTATTGAATGGAAATAGAGGAATTGACAGTGAAAATTGCCCTATTGCTATCGATCCGCATGGTCGTGGATGCAGCGGTTAAAAAAATTGTACGGCGTCACCACGGAGTGAATCGAGTTGACGTTATGGAAATATGTACAAGGCTGCACTCTCCGCATCCGGCAGGAAATATGCTTTGGCGATAAATATAAATTTTATTTCGGGGGATGCCCAGCAATATTGCTGTACACGGGAAGCAGATGCTGCGGGAAATTGATTTTAGAATGTTTCCGTTTTCTGTACGTTTCAGTTTGAACGATTTTATTGCGACCGCCTTATTTCTCGAATCAATCCAACGAGCCATAACTAATAAATTCGCCGCATGATTTAAATTGATTCGCGAGTTGAATCTGAATTCGTGTGACTCCATTAGATTCATGCAGAAATTAACATACAAATGATGCGTCCCGTTCCAAAATGATATTTCACATTTATTTTTTTCTCCCTGCTCCAGTCACTAATTGGGAGAGCTGGAAAGTTTCCGGGGAAGCGCCTCCTAAACTTCACGTAATTAGACTTCTTTTCAAGTTGGTGTCCAGGTTGGCACTCGAAAGGTAACAGGATGGCGTTGATATTTCGTCTCATTTTTCTTCTTCCAATTATACGGTTCACTTGAACCTTCGATAACTTGACTTTCGTTTTTAATTGATGGAGTGAGAAAAACGGGCTTCTTTTTCAATTGGATTTGGTTTATGGAAAAACTTTTGAATCGGGCAGTTTTTAAAATTTTAATTTGGTTTGATTTCATCAGTCCCCCACAGATAGAAGGTTGAATAAAGTTTTTGCAAGTACTGACTTGAAATGATTTAAGAAAGTATTGACTAATTAAGGTTGAAGAAAGACTTGACGAAAAAAGGTTGGAGAAAATACTGATTAATTAAAATTGAAGAAAGTACTGACTCGGGAGGGATTGAAAAGGTAGGTACTGACAATGAATTTTGGAGAAAGTACTGACTGAAAAAGGTTGGAGAAATCGCAAACTTAAGACAGTTGAGGGGAGTATTACTGGTTTAAATTTGTTTGGTAGTCGTCAACTCCTGATGGAGTAACACCTCAATCTCCACAAGCACTCTCACCGAATTTGCAACACACTCCCATAATTTCTTACCCTTTACGTCTGGGTACCTACATAGAAGGTAGGTCGAATGTAATCCTTTACGTTGAACTAAAAACACATTTAGGTAATTGCGCCCCCTTTCAACTTGAAATTAAACGCTCTCACTTCCAGTATACAGAAAGTTTCCTCATGTTGGCTCCTAGTTTTCATGTAATACGTCGTGCTGTGGTTGCTAGCTGTAATGTAATGCAAACTCAACGTCAAAACCTCAAGTACTGCGGAGTTTTGTGATCAAACAAGCCCAATTACTCATTCGATGTATAGCGAAAGTAATTTCATTCAATCTGTGTACAAATTCCAACTAGAATTTGTTTACAGATTTTTATATGTGAAGTTATAATATTTCTTGAGCCTGGGCCTGTGCCTCCAGACGTCTCCACCATAGTGCATCTACGCGGAGCGTTTTCGCCCGACTAATGGTGGAGGCGCCGGGAGATTAATTCCCTCACTATTTTTGAATGTGAATTTCTTCATTTCTACGTAAGATATTTCAATGAAATTTGCTATATGGCATTAATTAATGATAATCGATTGATATAAAATTTAACTCGCAGGTTGAAACAATAGGCGACGCCTATTGCGTGGCGGGAGGTTTGCACAAAGAGTCCACGACTCACGCCCTCCAGATCGCATGGATGGCGCTGAAGATGATCGACACTTGCGCCTACCACCAAACCCACCAAGGGCAGCCGATAAGGGTGAGTGCTTGGCCCAACAAGGGATCGAGATGGTGCGATCGGGAAAAAGGGCGATTGCGCTGCAATTCCAATAAAATTCCGGCCATGTAGACTCCCAATCAAGCGGTGCAAAGTTTCCCTTTATCCGGAATTCCCGGCGGGCCCCTGTTAAATCCTGGCTTAAGAAAGGGCGTACTTTACTTTTACTGCTCGGGCCAAGCGATGAGAATTACAGGTCCGTGTCTCACAGCTCAGGCGCTGGCGTAAAAAGTTTAAATAAAAAGGGAGAAAATGGCCCGTCACATCCGGCGATGTGGGTGGAGGGCCGGCGCAGGACGATTTATCTCCTTCAATATTAGGAGAGGCTGCCTTTATTTAGATTTTTTGGATGCCAATTGCGAGCTGTTAGGACAAAAAATTTACATGGAAAGTTGAATGGTTTGAAGGGCCTCGATTAAACTGGCGATGGCGTTTAATTGGCATTCACTTCTTGAATTGATTGTGATTCTTATTCGTTTCGTTCTCAGTGAAGAACATCCAGTGAATATTTTTTTGTTCTCAGTCATTTTCATGGGATATAATCAGGCCGTTTTAATTCGATTCATGTGTCCTGAAAACATACCCAATGAATATTTGCAGATTTCTAGAAGGTAATATACCTCGAATTTTGGAAAATTAGCTGCAAGTATAATACGTTATCAATTAAACTTTTCTCAATGAAGAGGATGTGTATATTGATTACGTTTGCTCTTTTAGGCCTGGTTACTAAATCTCAGTTTAACACAACCCCAATTTGAAGTTTGAACTTCAGATTGATTGTTGGGTGTGTATCCCAAACGAAGATTAACTGCAAAAGTTTACGAGAACGGCAACCGGAGGAATTCTGCCAGTTATCACGATAAAGTTTACTTTATCGCTAGATTTATAATAGTAGATTGGTTGACAAGAAAATCACTTTTCTTACGAGTCAATCGTGGTATTTTTTGTACTCACTGGAAAATAGAGAAACTGTTGAACGAAAGCAATATTTTGTCAATAATTAATAAAAAAACATTTTTTTATGTTGCTATGCAACAGCTAACTAGAAAAATGATAGTAGCTAACAAGAAAAGTGTAGCGAACTAGAAAAGCGTTGCCAGCGAAAAAAGTGGCGCGTTATTTGAATAATTTCTTACGATTAAAATGGCTGTATTCCATTGAGTATACAAAAATTTAATTTTCTTATGAACATGGATAAAATTGTATTAAACAGCATTATGAATCGTCTAGTAATTCGAGTAGAAAAAAACTCCGTCATTCGTTTTGCTAGAGTTTCGGGATTTCACCACACAAAACCTCTTTGCTCGGGTTGATCGAGAACGATTTTTTTCCAACCAGTCCGTATAATTTTCCGTTCCCCCGAAAGCGGTCCTCTTGGAGTTGCGGCAGTCTGTTTCTTCTTGTGCTTTGTCATTTCTCCTATTATGCTGCCATGTCCCAGACGTACCGATGTGCCAAATTAGCCGGCGAGAAAAAAGACTCAGCGTCTAGCCAACTGGCAATGGAAAAGTTTTCCGAGGCAAATAGAAATGCGAGCCGCTGGGATTCGCAGACGCGCTATCGTTTCATTCCGTTTTTTACCGACTCCATCAATATTCGTGATGTGTTGACGCTGTACGCTTGTCAGTTTATGGAGCAAGTGAGTGCAAGCAGGCTCGTTTATCATCCCCCGCTTGGCAGGTGACAAAACGACGCGTGCAAATGTGCACATCATCAATATGCCCGACCTTGGTGAAGTTGCTCGGGATTCGATAGCAATTTTCCTTCCGATGTAACATCCTATATCGCGTTATGAATTTCCGATGGAGATGGCCTGTGTTGAGAAACTAACAGCTCCTCCAATATAAAATCCACATTTCCCAAGGAAATTTCAAATTACTATAATACGGATAATGGGGTCGAAGTTTCGTTCGTACTTTGTAATTTACGATTTGTTTACGGCGAGTAAACCGAGCACTCGCGATGCTCCAGCTCCGGGCAATTGAAATCCATCGAACGTATTTCATGACGAAAGTTGGGAAACTCGAGAAATTTCCATGCTCGAAGGGCACTCGAAGGGCTTCGGGGAAGTTTCGCCCGTGCAAACATCGCCTATCCAAAGGTTTAGCGATTGCGATGTCCCTCCGACCTGGCGTGGGAATTCCCGACAAAACGGATATTTGTTCCAGATGCGCATCGGACTACACAGCGGCTCTGTCCTAGCTGGGGTTGTAGGCGTGAAAATGCCCAGATATTGCCTGTTCGGGCACAACGTTACCATTGCAAATAAGTTCGAGTCGGGGAGTGAACCACTCAGGATAAACATCAGCCCCACGACTTACGAGTGAGTATCTACTGGTTATCGGTAGGGTTGGAATTGCTGAATAGGCTGAGATGTTTGGAAAATTTGGGATTAGGTAGTATCCTCAATAAAATTGTCATTTTTAAACAAAGCTTAAAAAGAAGAGTAGATGATATTCAAAGACTATTATAACATCTTTGGTACATTATAAAATGCCGCATCGTTCACGTAAATAAAATTTTCGATTGCGCGAAAAATTCAATCCAAAACCTAACCTTCCGAATCTAATAAAAGGAAGCGCTTGAATTATTAGCCAATCTCCCGTTTTTCTAAAACAATATATAACATGGTACGCTGAAAAGAGGGAGAGAAAAAGGTAAAGAAACTGCGACGGGAACTAAGTGCAAACTTTCCATCTGACGCGACTCTGATTAAACTTTTAATGCAATTTATTTGCAATACATTTGGTCGTTGACGTGAAGAGCGTAAAGACTCATCTTCCACTTGAAAGGCTCGAAGGGGAAACTCACTTCAATGACCGGAAGGAACGAGGTTTTCATTAAACTCACTTATGTCAGGGCAACGCAACGGTGCAGTTTTCTTTGAAGGTTTTCACAACTTTTCGCTCAACATCCTAGCTTTACCTCTATTCGCTAATTTATCTCGATCCCACTAACAGCCTATTGGTGGACGATCCAGGATTTTCTTTCGAGGCAAGGGACAGGTCTTGTTTGCCCAAAGACTTCCCTTCTAACATACCAGGAATTTGCTACTTTCTCGACAACTACCGTCATGCAGATTTGAGTAGCGACGCACCCCTCGCCGACCACATAAATGCAGCTTTGAAGGAATTAGGGATGAATCCGGCTGAACACACTTAATGAAGACTGCTTTTAACAGCGCGATTTATTTCAATAACCTTTTCGGCAATAAGCAAACCACCTAGTTTTTTCTTTTACTGCAGCTTTAGTTGCCCCATTGATTGCAATCTCACGAGTCTTTAATTTTCTGAAAACTGCTTCGCGATTGCTGTTTCAAGAAATGTTGCCTTCGACGAAATGCACACCCTAGTGTAACTTCAAAACCCAAATTACCACTGCGTGTACTGTAGATACTCCCGCCACGGTGTTTATACATTGTACATAAAAATGATGTAAATTTATGGCAATTTCTATGTTAAGCTAGGCTATATACTTCTACCCCATCAAGCCTGCGCCGAGCGGAGCCAGTAAAATTTTTATTGCTGGCGATTACAAGTCATTTTCCAAAGTGACATCTCCAGGGATATGTGCGAGGAGAATATATGGTTCAATTTTCTTTTCGCCGACTTCTTTAATCTTCGCGTGGAAATTCTTTTAATCTCGAAGAGAGTCTAAATGGAATGGCCGCGCTCGAGAATAATCGCAGCCACTTTAGCGGCCGAGACCCATTCCCGAACCACAGCAAACCCCCATTCCAATGAGCATTCCAGCGATTCCATTTCATAAAATGTTTCCAATTCCAAAGTCCCCGACCCGCAAGCCTGAATAGCTTATCTCCACACCGGGGACTCTGCATCCAATCGATCCGCCCTTATTGAGGCTGTCGCGCCTTACAAATGCACGGACTAACGCTTTCCCAAAACGAGAATGTCGCCGAGGAGAATGGCTCGAAAGGCACAAGACGCTTGACGTTAATTTGTGATGAATCCCCTTTGAAAGCGATTGTTCTAAACTATTGAGGTAGTTCAGTAGGTACGTGAGTTTGCGTTTTAACACTTGTACTTTACTTCCCTTGACGCAACCCAGCCGAATAATTGTACATGAATTTCCGAATGTAAATAAAGCTGAATCCTTTAATTGAACGTATGTTTGGAGAAGTCAATGTAATTGCAACGAATCCGTTATTATTTGTCGTTCGGGGTTGTGGACGTTACGTTTTCCATGTAACCATTCTCGATACTTTTCCGTTAAATAAAGCAACTATTTAACTGCTAGGATTTAATATCAACCTTATTCATCCCAATTTTTTCCTTTAATCTTAATAAACTATTTATATTGTATTCCACCTCATGATCTAAATGTTCCACCTCATGGTTTGTTCTATACACGTCCACGATTGATACACCTCAAACCGCCACACTAAAGCGTTCTATATCCCACGTAACAATCAACAAAACCACCCCTACCTGCGCAACCCTAAATATCCATAGCAACTGAAACAAATACCCCTTCACAGCTTCGAATCGAGCGCTCTATCATATCCAATGTGGTGTTATATTTTTTCTGTGATCTGTGGTGTTTATTAAGTCATTTGTCAAACCATCCGTCGCGCCCCTTTACTCTGCGGCACCATTTTTCACTAGTGCAAATTAGATTCCGCATCATGCTAAATTTGCAATTGATGACCGAGAGCGACTGCAGGGAAGCAGCAGCCCTCGATCGCAAGAGAGCTCTCGAAGAAGAGAGAAAAAAGCGGATATTCAACCCCCGGTCTAGGATCTTTGGGGTAAAAATTCATCATAACTGACGATACGCAAAATTCCAACATTCCTCCAACAGGTGGACGTCGAAGTGTTGAGTAGGCAGGTGGAAGAGAAAAAGCAACGAGACGCGGAACAGAAACTGCTGGACGATCAGTTTCGGGATTACGCCACCAAAACCGCCCAAGTGGCCACAGCACACGAAGTTAAAGAAAGAGAGGCAAGATTTCTGTTTATGATTTGGAAATGCAATATCGCAAAAGTGATTATAAGATACATGTAGCCGACGTCAGCTTTCTAATTTTATTTAAACTTCGTTTAATTAACTCTTAGGGGCCCCATCCAATTGAACGTTGCACGTTGCAAGTTCAATCGACGGTACAAGAGAGTGGGAGCGGGTTTGAATTGCATCAAGGACTGCAGCGCACTGCAGTCCGTGGTGCAACCCAAACTCACTGCCACTCTCTTGTACCGTCGACGGAACTTGCAACGTTCAATGAACTTTTCTGTGTTGTTATACATGTTTGTCTAGTCTCACTGCGATATTGTATTTTCAAGAAAAAAAAACTCTTAAACGGATGGTTTGATACACCCTGTATAGTTCTTCGTATTTGAGTCACCATTACAACAATATTAATTTCCAGCATAATTGGTTCCATATTTCATTGAAAAATTCACACCTATTTTCAAAAATGTATACAATATTTTCCAAGTATGAGGCGGCCCTGTTAAAAATAATAATCCCATGATCAATTTCATCGGTTTAATGATTACCTACACCACCAATCAGTTGAAAACCGGCAATGAAATTTTGGCAATGCAATCTCCAAACGTTCAACCATGATTACGACCAATCATGGAGTAACGCTCACTCTATGGACCAATTTGAAATTTGCGTCTCGTAACACTAAAGGAACGCCGGAAACTCATCCAAGAAATCAACAATTTCCGCTCCACGTACCAACGGCCGGAGGACAGGCGAGAATTTGACTTGAACGACCCGAACCGGCTGAAAAAAGCACTGCCCGCCCGTTTGAGGGATGACGACCCCAGGCTAGGTCCTTCGTCCGCCCAAAAGTAAGCCAGTCGAGTGGACGCCAAATCCTTTCATCCTCGCACAACCCAATGCAAATCCCTCGCTGAGGCTTGAAAGTTCTTACGTGCAAGACGTGATCCGTTTTCGATTTTCCTTCCGCTTTAGGTTCGAAGGTGAGGACTGCGACTACGAAGAGAGGGACAGGGTTCAAAGGGAACAGTTTAAAGCGTTCTTGGACCAGCAATTGGCTGAGAAGGAAGCCGCGGATAAGGAGAGGAAAGCTGCCGAAGATGCGTACAAAGCTGCGGTGATTGCTAGAGATCACAGGGCCATAGAATTGGATAAGATGGAGAAGGATTGCAGGAAGAGGCTAGACTTGGCTTGTTTGGCCTATAACAAAGCTTTGGTAATTAGAAGTACAACAAAGTTTCCGTTTGAAGTAGAGCAAATAAAGATTCCTGAAATTCGGTAAAAGGCGGACGAAAGAGAGTATTTGAAGAAGCACCGCGAGAAGGAAGAGGAGGAAGACAACATGGCAGAGCGGTATAACATGCTAATGAGCGATATGTTGACGGAAAACACGGATGTGGCGAAGAGCAACTTGGGATCTAACAGGACAATTGGATATTTGTACAAAGGAATGTCTAGAGAAGAGAGAGTTGAAATTAAGAATATTCAAAAGGCACAAATTGAGGAAGCTAAGGTAATTCAATAGTCTGGCAGTATCATAGGTTGGTAGTTCGGATTAAGTCGGTGAAAATTGATTCGAGAATTATAATTAATCACAATTGAATCCCACGTAGAAAAAAAGAGAAAACGAGAAAAGGATGGAATTAGAATGGTTTGAATACACGAATGGCGTGCAGAACACTCTGGCTGTTATGATGAAAGACGAAAAGAGGAAGTTGAGGTAAAACAGAATAATTCCAATAAAGGATGTCGCTAATATGGTGTGTTTCAGAGAGATGGAGAAGGAAATTCAACGTGAGAATCTCAAACTGGCTGAAGAACAAAAGTCCCAGAAACAATATATGGACAAGGTTGTTTTCACAAACAGACCAACAGCCGCTTTCTATGATCAATTTAATAGATCGACAAGATAAATTTTACAATTTACATGTAAATATTCTTCTGTTAATAAATTTTACCGAAAAATAAACACTTTGTCGCGGCGTGCACAATAGTTGTAGGAAGAGTAGAACATAAAAACCCTAACCTTCGTTATCATTCCATGTTGAATAGTTATATTTACATAATTCACTTTACATATGGCTTAAATATTTGGCAGCTAACTGTATTATAAAACGTTACTACTCACAACACTCATATTCGAAAATTTCTTCTTGATAGCAGTCTTCGTTGTCACTGGACCTTCAATTAACCTACAGTGGAGCAAATTCAATATAGAATTTGCCACCACTCTTGACGACCTGCGGGTGTAACCTCCGCTCAGCAGCATCACAATGGGGATGCTCCGCGTCCTGGCGTATCGAAAAATGATCTCGTCCCTTTTTATAACACCCTAAAGTTAAAAATACAAGGAAATTGTTGAAAAATTTTTCCAAAAGTTTGGCCGAAATTTCAAACTTCCAGCAGCACTTACATCGCTAGTTACTCTCATACATCCCAATCGATCATATTTCAAAACGTCAGTTCCAGCATTGTACACCACAAAATCAGCCCTGAATTGGCTCAAGGCTCTTCCCATCGTTCTATAAAATTCATCAGCAAAGTGAGACAGAGTACCAATACATATTACAGTAAAACTTGTCAAAGTGACTACCGCAAGGACCACTTATTTTATCATAATGAATCTTCTTTGGTTTTAGTTAATCGCCGTGGGTAAGAGGTAATCTTTCACAAAACTAACATGTGGGTATTCCCCATTGCAGTGCAATGGGGGTGAATTTTGGCAGGCGTCGCTATTAGCAGTCACATATTGAGATTTCACTAAACTCTAACATACAGATCAACTTTATCCAGATACAGATCATCCCCCACGTTGTTAGTTAATTCCACGCAAATATCAACCCTTTCTTTCGCCACCCGGTCTTTCGGAAATACCTGGCGGTTGAACACATCCAAAATGTAAACTCTGGAATCTGTTCTGAAGTCACGAGCGTATCCATTACCCTCAAAACAAAATAATCATTTTCCAAAAATACCCGTTAGTTGAAATTTATGTTAAAGTTAATCTCCGACTCACTTGGTGCGCGTCCAAGTCCACTATCATCACCTTCTTCACCTTCTGAGGATAGTAGATGAACAGAAAGTGTATGAGCAAAGTGATGTCAGCATAAACGCAGAATCCTTCCCCCTTAGTGGCACTGCAATGATGGAAACCTCCACCTAGGTTTATGGCCCAACCCCTGTCCAACGCCAATTTTCCAGCCAAAATCGACCCCCCAACCTGATACCTCATAGGTTTCAAAAGTGCCCTCTGCACGAGACAATTTGGCACGAACCCTAAAAGGCACACCTCCATAATCCTCGCCACAAAGAAGCTGCACTTCAACCTCTTCAAGTACGCTTCCGTATGGACAACCAGCAGATCGCTTTTTCTCGCTTCGTTCGGCTGAACCACCGTTTCTTCGTTCACTATCCCATACGTAGACAGCAACTAAAAGAACCCACCGGACTCATGAAATTTAGCGAAGGCGACGAGTAAGAAAGCACTAAAACTCTCCCAGACTGTTAATAGGTCCTGTTCAACAAAATAGGTACCTGAAAAATATTACCCCATTTCTGCAAATCCAAAGGATGCATGCTTTGCAACCCGCAGATTTTCACGTTATACCCGCGCCTATAAACAATAGGCCACTTATCGTTCGAAATATCGAAGTACAATGTTGTCCTGAAATCGACCTCAAATGAGCGCCAATCTTCGCATGAAAACCAAGAAGAAGACTACGTCAACAACTCACTCCATTATCCTTCGTGCAAGATTCAAATATTCCCGCCTCTCTGTATTGATCCGGGTGCGACGATACAAACAGGGCTGGTAGGAAGTGAGACCTCAGCTTCTAGCAGCATAGCGACCTTAAAATTACCTTCAGTTGCCGGGACAGACGCGAAAAATCCCGAACTCACCTGAATTTTGCAATTTACGCAATGTTGTTGCTCACCCACCATCAAGTAATGTGCTTCACCGGTCCACGACCAGAGAGCTCTGACAGATGTGACTATTTCAAAGTCAAAATTTGAAATATCATAAGCTACAGAATTTTCCAAACGATGGACGAAGACCCTCCTTATTGGTGAGTGAATAAAATTTAAGGATAGTCGAGCATCAATTTCGATTGAAGTTTTTCCAGGAAATTCGCGATACTCATGGAGGAATACGAAGACATAATTAAATCATTAACAGACCAAGTTGAAGTCTATAAGGTTGGTACTTGTTCATCTTCTAAGCACAGACCACTTTATTGGCGACCTGCACTTATAATCCCGGAAGAGTTTTAATTGCAGACCATGGTTTACTTACAGTCTATTTATAAAAGTACATCTATAAGTAATTTTTTCTTACTGGTGGTTATATTAAGTGAACCCAAAAAACTATTATACAATATTATACAAAAATAGCCTTGTACATACCTATAAAAAAATTTGGACAGCAGGAGTACCTACATGTTATCTATCATCTATCTATTATTTATCTAATATCTATCATTTCCAGGGAGAACACGGTGAACTAAAATCCCAAATCCAAAAACTTTTAGACGAAAATGACTATTTAAGGACCAAATTGCGAGAATCGTTACAACAACCACAAACCCCGCAAAGTGTCAATCAAACATTAAACAATGATTTATTAGAAAATTTGAAACAAAGGGTGGACCTTGCAGTTCAGGTACCACAAAACGACCGTTGAATAATTGCTATCTCTCGTTAGGAAAAAGAATGTGTTGCAGAATTGTGGCAAAACTCCCTGAAAACGATCGACCGTTTAGAAGAACAACTGAAACTGTTCGAAGGAAGGTCTCAAGGATATTACACCGAAGAACAAGTCGCAAAAGTAACAATGCCGTTCAATATTTTCCCCATTTAGTAATCAGTCCTCCCCTAGCTCAAGGAGAACTACGAAATGCAAATACAAAATCTCCAAATGGACCTGCTCAAGTCCCAAGCGTCTCTGCAAGAAATCGTCCAAAGTTACAAGACGAATCTTCAAGCTAAATCCGCGGACTTACAGGAAGCCCTCAACGAGCAGAAGAGCCTATTCGAATTCGTCAAGAAATTGGAGGGAGAACTGTCCGCGTTACAAGAAAATCAAAGAGAAAGCATCCTCCTAAAAGAAAAATTAGAACAAAGTCTGATGGAGAAAACCGGCGTAATCGAAGATCTGCAAAAGAAATTGGAGGATTCTAAATTGAAAGTTTACGAATCGGTGAAGATTGTTGATGCCGCTTTGTTGGAGAAAAATGCTGCTTTGGCTCGAGAAGGACAAGCTAAATGTGAGCGCAATTCGTTTTAGGAGAATTTCCATTGTAATGTTACTTTTCAGGTGAAGTGCTGAAAATTAGCGAGCTTCTCTCGGAAATTGTGGATGAAACGCAGGAAAAGGTTAAAAACGAAACGGAACTGATAAACACGAAATACGAAGTCAGATTGAAAAAGTACCAGTTAGAACTGCAATGCAAAGAGGATGATCTTAAAGCTAGAAAATGCGATTTGGAGCAGAGCAAGAAAGAAATAAAATTATTGGAGGAGCAATGTGATCGCTTGAGAAAGGGCAATATTTGCTTGGATGACAGTAATATTTCCAAAATGCTTGTTTTGGAAAAGAATCTCGAATCTACTTTTCAAAAATTGGTACATTTTTCCAACATTTACAACTGCAGCTGCACATACCTTTTCATTTCACTATATTTGATGTTCTTTTATCTGTATTAGATAAGCGCTTTATTAGTCATGCAAATATAACTTTTTTTTATAAACTATTTCAGCAGAGAGCGTATTACTATGTAGCATTGCTTGATTTAATTTTATTTGTTGAATTAATTAATATAATGTAATAATCAATCATTTTATTTTGGAAGTTGATTTCCGAAAAGAAGTGCCTACAAATCGAAGCAGAGAAAGAGAGCATCAAAAACGACATGGAGCAAATGGCGAACCATTTCCACAACGACATCAAAACGAGAGAATTGGACAAGAAAATTCTCGAGGAAAAGGTTAAGAGTCTAAACGAGAAACTAGAACAGAGCAATTTCGAACTGGTTCAGTTCAGTACCAGAGTCCAAGATTTAAATACCAAATTGCGAACCATGGAACAGGAAATGCGGACTTGCTTTCAAATGCAAAACAGGTACTGGGCGTGTTGTTGCACCTTTAGTGGAAATAACTGTTTGGTTGCAGGAACACGAGAAAATCGTTCAACTCCAAAATTGTGGAACTTCAAGACGTAAATTTGAAGTTGCAGAATGAGTTGAGGGAGAAGCTCATTCAGCAGGTGAACCTCAATAGGAAGTGGAAAGTTGAGTTTCGAGCAGTCACTGAGAAACTCGAGGCTAGACTGAAAGAACTGAAAGTGGAAAGTTGCAGCTTGAAGAAGGCGAACAAAGAATTGGCTAAGAAACTTTCGGAGGCTGAGATCACTGCCCTAGAGTACAAAAAGAGCTTGGAGAAGCTTTGTACTGATGTTAATAATTTTGCAATTGTTGAAATATGATTATTAAAAGAAAATCGATGTTTTATGTTTCACCCCTATTATACCCAGTGAGTTTAAAGTGAACTCAATGATTTTTTTAATCGATGATATTATGGCTCTGATGATGATGATGATATCCTCTCAAATATAGTCGTGCAGTTTGACAACATTTATTTGAAAAAAATGAAGATACTTGACAAGAATGACGTTAATAAATTGGCGTATGAAATAGCGATGACGGGTGAGGGAAATTCAGGGATCAAAATTTGCGATGTGATCTAACAAGGAAATTTTATGATATGGAAGGAGATGTAGGGTACAAGTAAGCAGAATTCGCGAGAAAACCTGTAGGAAAACGTGCCTTTTTTTCTTCTAGCAAATTCGATTTCCTTATAGATGAATATGAGAGTGTCATCAAGAGTTTGTTAGGGCAAGTCGAACAATACAAGGTTAGTACAGTACTAATTTCCTAACAGCATAACATCAATTTAATGAACAAATCTTCCCCTAAAGCAAGAGCATGACGACCTTAAAACTGTAGTTACTAGTCTGGTTGAGAAAAATGATAATTTGAAGAACCTTCTGAGGGATATACTGAAAAATCCCACAGCTTTCCACCTGGAAGACAAATATTTCGATCCTGACGATGTTCCGAACAATTACCTCATAACAGGTTAACACCTATAAAATATACTGCAAAAATTATGTTTATTCTATACACGTAAATTATAGATCAATGCCAAAATACCAACAATGACGGAGAAAAATTGGAAGATCGACGTGATTATGACTTAACACCCCATAAATACTACACTAGCGAAGAAGTCTCATTGGTAATTCAACGAATTAAATACGAAATAATGTTTATCCAATTTCGAACAATTCAAGCTTAAGCAAACTTACGAAAACCAATTGAAAACTCTCCGATATGAGGTTTTGAGAATCCAGACAAACTCGCACCAACAAATCAAGGAAGAGACTGCTGAGAATATGGAAATGAGCAAAACAGTTGAAAATACGATATCTAACGTAGTCAGGAATCTGGAAAAAGAACTGGTCGAGCTACAGGAAAATCAGAAGGATAATGTGCAAATTAGGACGAGATTAGAAGAGGTCCTCGATGAGAATAACGTAGAGGTGGAATGTATGTACCGAGAACTGAACGACTGCAAGTTGAAAGTTGTGGAGGCGCTCAAAATTGCAGAAACTGCAATACAAGAGAGAGACAACGCTTCAGCCCTCGAAGAAAAATCTATAGGTTGCATCGCATGAATAGTTGCGTTAACGATGTTACAGAAGGATGTTTTCAGATGAAGTGAACAGATTGACCAGCATTCTAACAAATCTAATGAAAGAAACGAATGAGAGGGTGTGGAAAGAGTCGGAACTCCTAAAATCAAAATACGAAATTACGGTGAAGACGTTACAAATGGAACTGCAGTACAAAGAGGAGGATTTGAAAATGCGGAATTACGAGCTGGAGCAGAGCAGAAACGAAATAAAATCGCTTCAAGAACAACTGGAGGGCGTGGTAAAAGGGACGATAGTCAAAGATAACAACAAACTGTTGGGGTTGAAGCAGAACATCGAGATCACTTTTAGGAAACTAGTGAGTCGGGAAGCGTTTCAATTGGCCATGATTCGAATTGATGGCTAAATTTATCTTCAGATGGGTTACAGGAAGAAACTGAAGAAGGCATCCGCTAAGAAGGAGGACATGAAGGACCACATGCTCCAAGTTGCTTCGCTTTTGGAGAATGACATCAAATCTAGGGATGTTGAGCGGAGGGTGATGGAGGACAGGGTGAAAGTGTTGCAGGATAAGTTGGAGAAGAGCAATTTCGATTTGGTTCGATTTTCTGCGAGAGTGCAGAAGGTTTTGCAAAAAATGGCGGTTATGGATGTTGAGATGCGGACTTTATTCCAAATGAACGAAGGGTTAGTTGTTTTCCCCAAGTTTCATATTTGGTTGGGACACAACTACCCTTCTGTTTCGATGGTTAAAAATCAAATTGAACTTTTCAAATCAACATTTATGATTATTCATTGTTTATTTTACTATCTCACGAGTTAATAATGATTGATTTTTTTTCCTAAAAGTTGTAAATTAGTTTAGTTTCATTTACGAATGAGGAGCGGAATAGTAATAGTAGTTGATTTTGTGGTGCAAAACTTGCTTGTATTACAGAGTGGACAAGAATTCTGTTTGCGAGAAGATTTTGCAAATTCAAGAAACAAATATGAGAGTGCAGAATGAACTGAAGGAGAAGTTGATCAAGCAAGTCATACTGAATAAAAAGTGGAGGATGGAATTCCGAAAAATCACTGAAAAGTTGGAAACGCGACTGAAAGAGCTAAAATTGGAAAATTCCGGCTTGAAACGTTTGAACAGGGAGTTGGCGAAAAATATGTCCGTTGTCGATATATCTGCTATGGTTTATGGGCAAAGTTTGGAAAAACTCTGCATGGATGTGAAGAAGTTGACAAGTAACACGTGATTTCGTTAGTATGAACACGTGATCTTTCTAGTTCGTGTTGTAATTTGTTTTTCATATTTGAAATTTACTCTTGTTGGTCTTATTTTCGTGGGGGTTAATAAAACATGCGCTATAATACACGTTTTCTTTAAAAACTACTTAGGTAAAACGGTTTACAGAACATTAAAAATTAATTTGACATTATAAAATGGCAAATTATTTTTGTATGCTCAATGGAAAACAGTCATTTTAATCATTCAAACAATGTGTCACTTTTTTCGTTAGCAACACTTTTCTAGTTAGCAACACTTTTCTTGTTGACAACCAACACCTAAAGCTGTTGCATATGAATTCAATGGGAAATATGGCAGTTTTGCTATAGAATCCAGCGAGTTTACGCGTTTTTAGAACATTATAAATTTGAAATTTCAAAATGACTGACTGATATTCCTTTATTTTTAGGCATTTCTGGATAGAGTAATAAAAACAACTGCTTTAAACTTTTTAAAATCATTTAATTCGAATTGTAATTTTGTGATTATCCTTACAAATAAAGTTAAAGCTCCATATATATTAATATTTTTCAATTCCCTGAATTGACACAAGCAGCGAATAAACTGGGAAAATAATACAATTTTTCAGCTGGATTTTGCAAGTCAATCCAAGCAAGTCCCTCTTTTAACATGTGATCCAGAGCTTTTTGCGAACGCTCTTCTTCCCAATGCAGTTGATCCTTCAACATTGACACAGAGCAGTATGCTTGATTTGTGCTGGCCACTTGTTGTAGCACTGCTGTGTGGTCCATGCTGAGTTCTCCAGGAACTGATTGCACCATATACTGTCCTTTACCAACCGGAACAACCGAAAATCCATTACCAAAAACCTTCAACTTTTGAGCTGCTCTCAACAGATCGTCCTGACTTATCTCTTGATGCTGCTTCCCTTGTCCCCTAGCTTTGATCAACCTGGACCTCAACTCACTCAAACCGATCAACCCCCCATTTTTATAGTTTGTAGCTAAGCAGACTTCGACTATTTGCACAGCTAATTCGTAATAGAAATCTCCTATTCCCAAAACGGACCAAAATCCTTTTCCAGACGCCAAAGGATCGACGCCTATTGACGCGCACATTTCTTGGAACTGTTTCCTAAATTGGGCATTTTTCCTTATTTCGTTCTTATGTTTAGTGGCGAATTCTTCCAGGTTGATCCGAAAAACCTCCAATTGCTTTGTCATTTGTTCGAACTGGTTCTCCTGAATTTCGGTACCTTTATCCCTGTATTTTTCTTGTTGCAGCTTTTGTTTGTGAATTGCGCCCAAACCCGCCCCACGTCTCATTTTTAATTGGGAAAAATAATTCTACGAGGATGAAACTAAACCTAACTTAACCCCAACTGTCAATGTCATTGAGCTGTCAAAGTGACAGATGAAAGTTCCTAGTAAGCACAGTCTAGTAATTTTGTCGTTGTACGGTTGGTACGCAACCAACTATGTCACTGTTTTCAGCGCCACATCTTAGCACTTCCAAGCTTTAACTTAACATGGCGCGAGATTTAAGTTAATATGGCGTCAAGTTTTCCGTCTATAATTTTGACTTGAAAAAAAAATTAATAACAATTATCCTAATAATTGTTTAATTGTTCCAGGTAGGATTCCGCACCCCAGGAGAAATGGAGAAAAAGGTCAGGTTTTCCAATATTTTCATTGCGTTGCGGCTGAATCTCGTTCCGAATGTACAAATACGTTCCAATAGCAATTTTCTATAAAATAACGCAACGGTTTCATAGAATTAGCCGTTCTCACTGTTATCTCTCTCAAATTCTGCATAAATTTCCTAATGAACTCGTATTGGGGTACAAACGTTTGAATGTGTACAGCGAAAACAAAAAGAGGGGATTATATGAAACCAACTACTAGATATCAATTCTGGGAAGCTGTTGATAGCTACCCTACAATCTTTCGCGGTTGGGAAACAATCGGGATTTACCCAACTGATCATTTTTTGTTTAGTCCTCATTTATTACACTCTAATATTTTGATTTCTATTAATACTACTGAACAAGTATAACTGAAAAACACGACATACAATAACCAAACTCTATAATAATCTTTTCTGCCATTAGTGAGAATGAAGTGAATCGAAATGCCATTGGTACTTCGCTAAAAATACAAATTGAATGAACTACTGCACTGAGACGTCATTTTAACATCATGCGAACTTGAGGAGGAGTTTAAAATAAGTTAAAAGACCCGTAAATTTCCAGTCAAGAATGCAGCTTGCATAAAATTAAATTTGTAACAGATACCATATTCAAATATTTTAATCAATGACAATACCATTAAACATTTTTAGAGGAGTTGAAAAAAGTTTGAAGTTATGATAACAATATTTATTTTTTATGTTAAAAAAATATATCATATAAATTTATTATCAACAGCATGTTTAATTACATCAGCAATTCTTTGTCGTTTCGCCTCCGTTTTCAAGGGATGTAATACCCATACTGACTCTAAAGGTACTGCAACGTCTCCCTACAAAAATTAAGGAATGATGAGTCAATGTCAAGATCACTCCGATAATGTCATGATCATTCTGCTATTAGGTATAATAATACGTGTTTGCGCTGATTATACACGCTTACCCTGATAATGCATTGATTACCCTGGTAACACATCATAACCATGGTAACATATGATAACCATAGTAACGCATGATAACCATGGCAACACACGATAACCATGGCAACACATGATTCCCTGTATATTACGCGATTGCTCTGCTCTAACTCAAAGTACCTGCAGCATATCAATATCAGCGACTTGATCGTCATCCAAAAGCGACATCACATTCCCTTCCATAGACATCGAAACACCAAAAGGCCCAGACTCTCTAACTTCCTTCTTGATATCATCAAGAGTAACCAAATTAGGATCAGATCCCAACTCCTGGAGTACACACACGAACTTCTCATGGTATTCCTCCAACAGCTTCTCATAATGCGCTTCCCTAATATTCTGGTCGGTGCAAGTGTACATAAAAAATGTTATGTCAAGTCCTAAAGAAGAATATCTACGGATAGATGAAATTGTAACCCTCGCACTGCACATTTCATTATTACAATCACCTAGCTAATTGGAAATCGATCATAGCTGCCTCAGTAGGCCCAGAATCCCCGTAACGCATCAAGAAGTTAGGAACCCAAGCATCCCCATGTGTTACAACAGATAGCTTAGTTTCCTTAGCGCATAATTCAGACACCAATCCATAAAAGTCCCCTGACGTTATCTCATCGAATTTATTGAGGTATAATTCAGGCAGCTGTTCTTCAACACAATTCCGAACAAACATCAATACGTTCTTATGGAACTGTATGTACCAGCTTCTAATTTTCTCGTGAAAGTAGGTCTCCTACAAAAATAGATTGGAAGTATTCTTCATCAACTAAATTGGGAGTAATTTACACTTTACATCGCATTTCAATAAAATCTTGATTAGGCAACAGCTATAGAAGGCTGAAAGAATTAAAAGTGAATACAAACTTTCAAATGCAACACCAATTTGTTGAAATCTTGGCGATGCTGATCTTTATAAGCAAAACTAATTGCGTGGAATGTGGCGAACGATTCAATTATCAATCGTACGTGTTGTATATCTAAACTTGTGGATCTATCAACACCTTGAAACCCAAGAGAAGTTAAATTTTCCAAAGCAATGAAATCGTTGACGCCATCAGTGAAAGCAGCCAAGCACCTACAATACATATTCTTTAAGGACACCTATATTGTTATACTCTCGAAAACGAAGTTTTCAAAAGAGTATATAAGGTATTCACTATTTCATCGACTCTTCCTCCCAATAAAATGTGTATGTATACTACCAAATCAAAATGCCAATATACTCTAAAAAAATTACAATGGTAGGATATCTCCTAGTTTAGTCGAAGGATTTTTGGATTTGACGAATTCCAAAAGCTTACTCCAAACCTACAAATTATTAATTATATTCCAGTATCAACCAAACAACATCAGATGAAAATTTCAAATTTTTATCTTGAGTATTAGAAAATATCGTTACATGTTCGTAAAAGTTGATCTCGTTTGAAAAAAAGTCCGTGCATCTGAACGTCTTCGCATGCGCCACATTCTTAGGAAAACTTTTAGCAATAACGGAAATTACAGTCGAAGACACTTTTAATACCCTGGAAAATATCGCATAATTTAAAAGCTCCTCCTGGAAAATATCGAATAGCTTCGTACCCTTTTAATTCAGACGCGTGTATTTTGAACCTCGTCACTGTACTCAAATAGGACTCGCCCTTTTTCGAAGAGTCTAATCCCAATTCGATTTTATCTATTGCGACAGACGACCATCCTGTCTTCTTCTTAACTATTTCATAAAGAACCTTATCGGTGAATGCGGGTGTTACAAGTTTTTGCAGTTCTTCGGAATACATTTTCGTACAATACTCTTTTGGAAATACGACAAGGGTGAATATTACTGAAGAATGAACCAATATTACAAAAATTATGTTAAAAAAACTCCACCTCGAATAATGGATATCATCTATTTTTACCTAAAATTCTTCTTCCCCCACAAAGTTCTTGGTTGGTTCTTTATGAAAAAAGAATAATTTTAGGTAAAAATAAAAATAAAAAAATAAATAAAATACACACAAAAGTATAACATATACACTAAAAAATGCTCTCGTAGCATTGGTGAGATATAATGATATTTACTCCACTTGTAACTGACAGGGGATGTTTTTAAACATATGTTGGATATTATCGCGCAAGCGTGACGTTCAAATTTTAAACATTTAAAAATAATTAGACTAAATCACACCAAATCATCAAAGTACACAATTTCAACAAGTGATTGCTTGATATAACAACGTTCATTCATCACTGCGATAACACCGCCTACAATTCAATCGATGGTGTTTCTAGTAGGCATCGCGTTAAAATTTTACTTAAAACATCAAGTGAAAAAGGCCAGTGGGGTTGAAATAGCAGTTATTTCTTAAATTATTAATGATTATGAATGTAATTGTACCAACCTCTTTCTCGGAAAAAATATGCACCTTCTGAAAGAATAAATCAAATGCGTCAGTACACCAACCAGGTTAGCTAATCTGATGCAGTTTACTACATTCTACAAGCGTTGCAGTGAATGCGCTTGCGTTTGCAGCAGGGGGGAATATTTCTAACGAATTCCTAATTAAAATGCATTATCTCTAATCAAGCCCAATTTAAACAATGACAATAACATTGCATAATACAAAAATTACATATGTAATAAAAGATAGTCGTAATGGATTGTTTATGTAAAAGAATTATTATCTCGAAAAGATAAATTTATTGTAATAAATTATAACAAGTTCATTTTTATAATAGATATAATAATACAAATTGTATAAATATCACTTTGTGATGTATTTATTATATCATCTGATCTTTATTATAAAGTACACAAATTGCAAGATGTGGATTCAATTTGAATCTTGCGCCATACGGAGAAATTAGAGAGGATAATTATTCGTTATTGAACCATTGGATCAACATTCACCATGCATTATGCATCATGACAAAAGATTTTTATAGCCACTGATATACTGCCGTGGGTAATCATAGACCTAATGTGGTTAACTTCACTCGAATAAACAAAAGCCAGCTGATTTAGACAGCAAACGTCAGCGTTGACAGAACGCTAACCTCAATTTTGAATTTAAGTCGAAAAACGGACGTGAATTGATTTCGAAATGAAAGGTGTTGTGAATTTAATTGGAAAAGTGACCATTGTGATATTAGCAGCGACGTTTCATTTCTGTAATGGCTTGAAAACTTACGACAAGAAAGATATGCTCCGATTCAAGTAGGTCTACTTCAATTAACTGGTCATTATGTCTAATATTTAATGTTTTCATTCCCACGTAAAGTTTTAATTAATTTTCACTTAATTTTCATTCAATTCTTGCAGGGAAGAAGTCAAAGAAATGTTTTACCATGCCTATAATGGATATTTAAAATACGCTTACCCTTATGATGAATTAAGGCCTATCAGTTGTGATGGCGTGGATACTTATGGAAGGTGCGTTTTATCGAAATCATAGATTAAATAGAGTACTTTATTGAACTTCTATTGCTGTATATTTTATTTTTAACTTTTTAAATTTTTAATCTTTATAATATTTATTATTGAAATTATTGCAGTTATTCACTAACATTAATTGATGCTTTGGACACGTTGGCAATTATGGGAAATTATACAGAATTCCAAAGAGTTGTTGATATACTTACCACTAAGGAAAATTTTGATTCTAATATAAATGTATCAGTATTTGAGACTAATATTCGTATAGTTGGTGGTCTCTTGAGTGCTCATCTTCTATCATATAGGTGAGTTGAATTATTATTTTAAACTACAGGTCATCTTGTTTGAAAGTGTGAAATGTAGGTCAATGTTTGCAATGTGGTTATTATACTCTTCAAACTGAAGGGAAGAGTAGAGGTTATGTTTGTAATCTAATTAGACAATTAGGTTGCAGTCGTATTATTAGGTTGTGGTTACGTCATTTTCTGCCATGTTACTCCAATGGCCCTCTAGTGCTGACAATTATTTTACTAATAATCTACAACTATTGGACTTTTATTTTTATGTACATAAATATTGTTGGCGTATAGTAAACCGGCTTTCTTCTATAAAAGAAGATTATAAAAACTGATGAATGTAAATTTAACACGAAAATTTATAAAGCTTCAAAAGTTTAAAGAACCAATTTTGCAGAAGAACGAAAATATTTCATAAAATTATTTTAAAAATGGAATTTCGTTTGTCATTTATTCTATTATTATGAAAAAAATATCAATGTATTCTATATAAAAATATAACATTGTATTCGAGAGCTGGGGTGAAGTTAGAACCTGGATGGCCTTGTAATGGTCCATTACTCAGACTTGCCGAAGATGTGGCAAAAAGGTTAATTGTGGCCTTTGATACTCCCACGGGAATGCCTTACGGTACAGTGAATTTGAGGCATGGAGTGCCAAAAGGCGAGACGACAGTCACCTGCACTGCCGGAATTGGAACTTTTATAATTGAGTTCGGCACGCTCAGTCGTCTAACTGGTGATCCTCTGTATGAAGAGGTATGCATTTGCAAAAATATGTTCTTCACTGAGGTATATGAGAAATTAGTCCAAAACGCACTTTTCTTGTGACCAGGTTGCCATGAACGCTCTCTACTCTTTATTCAACCACCAATCTCAAATAGGCTTGTTTGGCAACCATATTGATGTAGCCACGGGTCGATGGACTGCCCAAGACGCTGGCATTGGATCAGGAATCGATTCGTATTTCGAATATCTAGTCAAAGGTTCCATCCTCTTGCAAAGGCCAGAGTTAATGGAAATGTTCCATGAAGCTAGGAAGGGAATCGATAAATATTTGAAACGGGACAGTTGGTACTTGTGGGTTTCCATGACTAAAGGCCAAGTGACCATACCGGTTTTCCAATCGTTGGAAGCCTATTGGCCTGGAGTTCTCAGCTTAATCGGTATATTTAAAACTCTGTTACAAATTGTAGTATGCACAATAATGTTTGTATAGGAAGAAAGAAGTGCAAACCATATTTTGGGACAGAATGAGTATAATATACTTTTATAAATCTCAGTTATGAGACATATAATGTGTCCAAAAAGTAATGTAACAGGTTTAATATTTCGCTTGCTGATTAATATACAAGAAAGATTCAAATAAAAGTTTTAGGAGATAATTCAAACTACGAATTTCAAATACTGTAGAAAATACATGTGGTTTTGATGACTGAATTTGTAATGTAGTAGAGGATCTAAAACTGGAAACACATACACTGCGTGCCACTTGAAAAAAAGTAAATTTGGTGTTCTAATAAATGAATCACCCTGTATATTCTACAGTACTTCAAATTGGTAGTTCGAATAACCCCTAAAACTTTTTGTATACTAATCAGAAAGCGAGATATTAACCTGTTACGTTACTTTTTGGACACACTGTATAACAAATGGGTCGCAATGAGGTTGAATACCTTACTTTTAGGCGAGACGTCTTCAGCCATGAAAACTTTGCACAACTACCATCAAGTCTGGCAACAATACGGGTTCACCCCGGAATTTTACAACATCCCGCAAACAGAAGCGGGAACCAACAGAGAAAACTACCCCTTAAGACCTGAACTTATAGAGTCTGTGATGTACTTGTACAGGTCGACGGGCGATCCGTATTTATTGCAAATTGGGGTGGATATTCTGCGGAGTATACAGCACAGTGCTAAAACTCCTTGTGGTTATGCGACTGTAGGTGAATTTAGTTTACTTCAGAAACAAATTACTGAAGTTTGAGTTGCAGATTAAGGATGTGCGTGACCACAGGAAGGAGGATCGCATGGAGTCCTTCTTCCTGGCTGAAACGACCAAATACTTGTATCTGCTCTTCGACACGGATAATTTCATTCACAATCAAGGGCAGCACGGTACAGTGATCGACACGCCTAACGGAGAGTGCATTGTTGAAGCTGGAGGGTACATTTTTAACACGGAAGCCCACCCGGTTGATCCTAGCGCCTTGCACTGTTGTCACGACGTGCCGAAAATCAAATTGTTCGATTTTTCGCGATTGAATAAGATGAAGGATGTGTTCAGAGGTGAGAGCGTCGGGAAACTTCAGGAAGGGAAAAAAGCCGAGATGAACGTCCCAAATGAGGGAATTGTTAAAGATGGGCAGTCTTTGGTGGAAGCTGCTGCAGAGAATGAGTTAACTGGTGAAGATGGTCCGTTGAAGATAACTACGGAATCGAGTATGAAATTGGACGATAATGACAGTTTGAACTTGAAGTCTGGCGTTACGATGCAAGGTGATTCGGGTATCGCGGATTTGAATCTTACCGTTGAGAATGGTGGTGAGGAAATGGTCGGACCGTCACCGCCAAATAATTCCTCAGCTCCTAGTAAATTCGATCCACAAAGCATGTTGGAAAAAATTCGATTGTACAAGAGGTACCCTCAAAACAAAACGTGGGAACACAACTATAAGCTTTTAAGCTGCAAGGCTCAACCGTTCATAGAGAAATTGTCGATTTTTGGAGAGTTTTTCCATCGATGATCTATTCTAGGTAAATAAAAATTGTACAAAGTCGTGATTTCTTTACATGCAGCTCCCACTGACGGTTAATTCATAACAACTCCCGAAAAGGAAACAATTATTTTTTCTTGAGCTCCCGCAAGTCTTCTTCTAGCATACCAGAAATGCTAGTCGTACGCCTGGCATTCTTAACGTTATCCTCGCTACTCTCCCTCAACACTTGCATCCCATCTACGTCGTCCCCTTTCTTCTTGCCTTTCAACGACAGCGCTTTCGGTTGCACGTCGTGCTTCCTCTTCATGTCCATGGCCATACTCAGAGCGTTCTGCTCGGCCGCATTGAGTTCCAAGAGGCGCGGGTCCATCGCGATCCAATCGGACTTCAAAATCTGATCAACGCGCCACCTCTTCCCCGTATCCGGCTCCAACAGACATCCGGTGACCTTCTTCACTTGGTCGCTCAAGACGTCGACCACTTTAGCCCGAAAACGCCATCTCTTGGCCGTCTGTTGATCGTACAGTTTCTTGATGTTACTGTCGTCGAAAGGCATCGCTTTGTTTATCATCACGTAAAGCATCACACCCACCGACCAAATGTCCGCGATTTTCGGGTGGTACGGCACACCCCTGAGGATTTCCGGAGCCGCGTAAGACAGAGATCCGCAATAGGTGTCGCTAGTGAGCTTTTTCCCGTGCGTATCCACGACGAACCGAGCGAAACCAAAATCCGCTAATTTGAGATTAAAATTGGACGTTATGAGGCAGTTTTCGCACTTCATATCCCTGTGCGCAATCTCCATCTCGTGGAGGTACTGCAGGGCCAGAGCGATCTGTCGCACCCAAACCCGGCACTGCGCTTCAGATACGGCACCTTTCTTCAATATGAACTCGAGCAAATCCCCATTCTCGGCGAACCGCATGAAAATGAAGTACTTGTTCCTCCTCTGGAAGATATTCTGTATGTGGACGATGTGCGGATGGTTCAGTTTCACCAAAATGTCCAGTTCCCTCGGCAAGAACTTCTTCACGAAGTCCCGGGGCGCCTTGTCCGTGTCGATCACCTTACAGGCCAACTGGCTGTTCGGTTTCTTCTCATCCTTCGCGGCCTTGTACTCTGTGAGGTACACCTTAGCGTAGGACCCTTCCCCCAGCTTCTTCAACAACTTGTACCCCCGAGACGAGAGGGCTAGCTCCTCGGAAGAGGTGGTGTCTAGCTCTTTGGCCATGGCGGCCCTATTCGCGGAATTATTTTCGACTCAATGTTGCTGGGAGGGTCGTCCCTTACACTGGAATTTTTGAAGGACTGATTGTCAGGTCAAGTCATTTTCTCTAAACTTCAGCGTTATGTTCTGACAGGGATGCGGTCATCACCTCCTAGGTTGTAAAACATCGTTCGTCTGCTGCATTGAGCTCTACATAAAAAACTGGTCTGCTGTAATGTTAGCGAATCAGGGAAAAGAGAAGACCACCATTGGGATAAATTTATGAATCTGTTTTCGTTTTCTTCGACCATTCGTTACACATAGGTAACCCAATATGTGCTAAAAGCTTAGAATTCAAAAAAAGAGCAGGCAGGAGTTAATAGAGAAAATTATATTTCGCGTCCAGTCCTCTATATCATTTAAGGAATACAACGTAGTCTGCACCTACTGTGCACCGACTTCAAAGAAAATTCATATAGGAGAGAAACACTAACCATTAAATAAATTAACCAGATTAGTCACCCCATATACGCAGCTATCAACATGTACGTTGTGTTTCTAGAGTGATATAGAGGACTGGACTGGAAAAATTATAGTAATAAAACGAACTCATTTGAAATAGCAAAGGAGTGAAGATAAAGTCGTCCTTCGAAACAATTTTTTTAATGAAGAATATAATTCGTATAATCCATCGAGATGTATAATATAGAAAATGATGTAGATATAGAAAAATGATCTAAAGGTTCGCCTGTCTGTTAATTGTGGATTTTGTGTGAGATTTACGTTTAGAGCTAAACCACACCTGTATAAATAAAATCACAGAATATCTGTGATGACGCGCAATTAAATGCAGACATATCACTTAACAAAACAAATAGAATACTGCAGCAGTAATCGCAATCGACACATAATTCTTTGCGAACAAGCGATAAATTTCAACACCGAAAGCCCCAACGTTCTACACTCCTAATCACAGATTTCTTCCGATAAGTATGCACATTCTAACTGAATGCAAACCCGACGAGTCTATAAGACTAATAAAGTAAACGAGCGAAACACTGGCGGGAAGTAACAGTTAACAACGGAACAGCACGAAACTGTCGAATGCGTATATAGACTTTGTACGTTACATTTTTAACATTTGAATATATTGCAACATTTATTGTCGGAATGTTACACCCACAGAAACAGCTTTAAAACTTATTGTCACGGGGGTTCGACTACAATAAATAAATAAAATCACCGGTGGAACGCTCATTCCAACAGACCGAGTACATTGAGCAGACTCACGTAAGACCCAATCACGAAACCCGTCAGACCGAAAAGGATGATGAAGACGTCTTTCCACAGCACCCATTTATTCGTGCCCAACTTGTCCGGCCAGAACGTAATTATTTCGATTATTGGTGGAAAAATTAGGGCTAGCGCTGAACTGCTGAACGCGCCTACCAAAGATATAACCGCCCCTAAATTTGGAATCGCAGCAGCTAAAGCGAATGTTATGATGACTAGAATGGTGCGGGTTATGTATTCCCCGTAAAATTGGGATTTTTCCGTTCGGAGGTGGTTCTTGATCATCGGCCAGACCACGCTCATTGGGACGTAGAATTGCAGACAGTAGGAGAGGAAGATTGCCACTGCCATCATGAACCGAACAGACTGTGACAAACTGTAATGAAGAGAAGCCTATTTTTCTCCTGGTACTGCACATAAACAGTGAATATACAATACTACAGCTCAATACTTCTCACTTAACGACGTAAGTCAATTTAAGACACCTTGTAAGTACCTCATTTACCATGCAGACCATTCCAGTCCCATATGTGACCCATACATAATAAATTGGGATCGAAAGAGTTAATTTACGATAGGGAAATTGAATTATGCTTACATTTCATTAGGCGGTAGCAATAAGGTAACGCTTCCCAATCTGGCTGCTTCGCCGTATTTCAAATACCCGAAGAAGCCAACTGCGGTGTACAGTGTGGCTACGATTACCATTCCTGTGTTTAGGACACCATTCCAGCCACCAAAGTCTTGTGGCGTTGCCATGTTGTTTTCTAGAGGCAAGACCTTGAAATAACGATTTACATTACCAACACTCTCGTAGGTAATTTTTTTGTGGACAAAAGTTTTCTAACACATTGCAGATTTTTTATCTGATCACAGATTAGTTTACCATACAATGTTTGGTCTGTACTCTGATATATTTCGAAATGAGACTTGAAAGAAAAACTTACAACTCCAATGCCTTCAAACGCATAAATAGCCGTCCCAAAATACAGTGGTAACTGTGACCACGAACCGAACGCTTTCACTGAAGAAGTCTTCGGCAGACCTTGTAGCATATAGAAGAAGGTGATGCTCAATCCGGTGCAGGTTAATATTGAAGCAAAGAGAGATGCTGGCGTTAAGAACTTCAGTTCTTTTACCCAATTGATCAGAATCATAGGTACTAGAAGCAGGAGCAAGTACCAAATTACGTCCATTTCAAAGAAGTAATGCTTTATTACGTCGTGCAGATTTACCGCCACGAACACGAAATAGACGCAGCAAAATCCCAATTGCGTTATGCACAAGAAGATATCTATCAGAGTCCTGAAAATAAATTATTTACCATGAGTCATTTACAAAAATTTACAGTGGGTACTACATATGAATAAGTCCTAGTTTTATACAACCATGGTGAAATTTCATTAATAATAACTAGTGGGTCGATTCTGTGCACTCTCATAAGATCTGTAACCATAAATCTATAATTCTATTACTATGGAAACCTATGGTAAAGAATAGGGAGGAAATTTACAGATATAGATCTAATGAGAATGCACAGATTCGACCCGTATGCAAAGCCATGGATAACAGTCATATGTATATTACACTAAATACTGTAGGGTATGAAAATTTGAGCCCGACCAATGACCAAAAGTGAAACTAATTATCCGATGAATTTTCTAAAACCCACTGCTGTTATCAAAGAACCTACTTGGTCAACTTCGAGTACTTCTGCAAAGGTTCCGGTCCGGTCTGGAACGCCACCTCTATAACTTCAGAGAAACCCAAGGCACTCGTTTGGGTCCTCCGGCACAACTCGTGCGCGCAACCGACTAGCATGTGCATGCAATGGGTGCATATTGCGCCCATCAGCAGAGTGCCAACGAAACCCACTGCAAGACCGGCATTCCTAAAAGCATCGGGCATAGCCAGTATCCCAGTCCCAATGTTGCCTTTAAGAAGGTGGATGAGAGTGTCCATGTTGGATGTGGGATGGTCGATTTCCCTGTTGAGGACCGGATTTGCTTTGTCCGCTGTGAAGTTGTCCATGTCCAGGACCGCACTGCGACTGAGCGGAGCCTCATACTCGCTCTGCGAGTCCGTATCCAACAAGGGTTGCCGTTCGTCCTTCATCTTGCCTTTGGGTTTCGGCAGACAGCCGGAATCCTACCGATGCAACGCGAAAAATCATAGGAGATGGGATAAAAGAAGTGCAGTAAAATAATTCTATTGTACAGGGTGTTCTTTGAAAAAACCCCAGGCACCCTGCATCTTTATTATAAATAAATTTCTCAGCAATGTTGTTGGAGAGAAAGAGTAGTATATTTTAAGCTGACGAGCGACTATACAGGGGATTACATAAAGATACTACAGCATGAATTTTTCAAATACAATACAAAATTGTCGAGATCATTATTTCCCTATTTCTTATAATAAGGACGCCTGGAGGTTTTTCAAAGAACACCCTGTATAGATTTTATGCTCATATGGTCCCTTAAAATTATTGTATCTGTTGCTGAGTAACCCTATACAGATATTTTTGATACATATTTTCAAGGATGTAAAAATATAAATTTCCAAAACGCAACTATTCATGATTGAAGGAAATTGCAAAAGGGGGAGGGAGGGAGAGAGACAAGGAGATTATTGAAAATTAATTGGAGCTGGTCTGAACTTTAGATTAATTGGGACTGCAAAATGAAAACAACTATGTATTTTTAATCACAATCAGGGTCAAATTTTCCACTGAATACATTTTATAGATATAGACTTTTTTATTGAATCTTCCATTCGCAATTAATTATATCATCAATAAAACGATATTTTCTTTTAATTATTATGTATACCTATCATTTAAAAAAAAGGTTACAGTATACATCTAGATTATAAACATTCTGACTAGGTGGGACAAATTAAGTAAAGCATGAATCATGCAAAACAAGAACATGTTTTCTATGCGTAATTAATGTAATGTTGATTTATTCAACCGCAACTCAAATATCACATTTCCTGTTAAATCGTGAGGAAGCCTTACAGTCACAAAACATCCAAATCAATATTCCTTACGTTATAACAGAGACTTGTGGCTATAATATACATACGATATTGATTTGAATTTTTCAGTTGATGTCATTGAATGAAACGAAAATCTTATAATTTCCCATACCTTCTATATGCAGATCACCACGTTGAAATGTTAAACAAAAGTTTTATGAACTAGAACGAATTTCCTTTTCGTTTTCATATTACTCACTACGCTACAGCAGAGTGCTGATTAATCTCTTCTATATCGCATTTCTTGTTTATCTCACACATGGGATTTGCAGTTATTCTCGCGCATTACGTCCCAATGTAAATTTACACAATGGAGCACTGGACAAATAGTACCATTAGCAACATTTATCAGGTTCTAATTGATGTTATAGCTGCTATTGGGGAATGGGGGATTATATACTTAATGCGATAAAACACTCGGGCTATAACTATAAAATTTTCAAATTACCTTCAAATATATCAGTAAAATTTCGTACAGGTATATACTTTTTCATTAGGGTTAAAAATTAATGAAATAAATAAACAGTAATTTTCAAAATTTTCATATAATGCGTACATACGTTACAGCCAACATTTTGTAATACTTGAGTGCAATAATTTTACCACGCAAATGTTTCAAATAATATAAATAGTATGAAAATCGCAACAATAATAAAAATCATAATAAGGATAAAAATCGTAACAATAGAAATCGTACCAATAATAAAGCTCTAACACCAATAAAACAGTAACAACATTAAAAAACGTGCAAGAACAAAAATCTCCACAGAATAAAACCAAAACGATAAATATGATAACCAACCTTCTTCATATCAATGCTTCCGTAATACTTTTCCAGCATGTTTGCTTAGTTTCCACTCGAACAGTTTCTTTTCCCCGATAAATTCCCACTTAAAAAATTTCCCGTCCTTTGATTAGTTTAGTTAGCACGGTAAAACGGCCAGCAGAAGACTAAAGACCGGCCAGACTTGCTGGCGTAACATTTATTTTGATAACGCTGCTGACCGATGAGAAATTATAAAAAGGCCAATTAGATAAAGAGTGCACCCGCATTATTCCGAGATGCGCCTCGTGAGCTTGGGCACAAAAATGTTAACAGCCTTTCCTTCGCACGATGACACAACACATTCCTCAGCAATGCGGAAATCACAAATAAAAATCACTGTGGTGGCCACAAAGATGAAAGAAAACTGCGACTGCTAAAATTTGCATTCAACTGAGTTGTTTATGTTTAGAGATCGCAAGATTCAATATTTAGTGGCCAACGCATTTTTTCGAAACGTGCAGCATATTTTCTCTAAAACTGTAATTGAATAGATATGATAAACAGTAAAATCGAAAACAACTAGACCTCGAAACGGTCCTCGCTTGGTAATTTTTGAGAACGCAGATAAGTGTCATGTGTGGCAAAATTTCGCAACAGTTGCACATTTCTCTTTAGGTGTTTGTTTTCACAACAAATATACAATATTCTGTGATATGGGGAGGACATTGGAGGGCGTTTGTTCTTTGATTTAAAGAACAAAATATACTCTTCTAAAACTCCGATTTGAAGAGTATAAACATACAAACTCCATTTTGACGAGTATAAACATACAAACTACATTTTGAAGATCCTCGGGTCAATATCAAAAATGGGTTCACATAGTACTTTACGTTTGAACTACAAGAGTAATCAAGAAACTGGGTATAGAGGCGAATAAAGTCCCAATTAAAGTTCCATTACCCAATGGTATAACATTGAAAAACGCATCAAATGAGACTTATGTATGTCGAACGTGAGGAAATCAAATCTGCATACAAATTAGGCATGTCTAGTCTTGGTCAATTATAGTTATTCTTAGGGCATTTTATAAAACAATCGACACACCTCAGTACCTAGTGCTAAATTTAATTGAACGATTTAAGTGTGTCACTCTGTTTGCGAAATGCACAAATTTGTGTTCTTAACTGTTTCTGCCCCAGAATAATCGAGGATATCGTTTCATGAATGCATGCACTCAATTTGTACACTCTTTATTCGAGTCTTATTATTCTATATTAGAAGAGATAAGCTACGTCAGGAATTCGCAAAAATATAGCAGATGCGGCCCATGAGCGAGATAAATTCCTCATAGGCTGTTTGTCCGCGAATCTTCAAAACTCTTCCATAATTACTCATTACTTTATCAGACCCGACCTCTCCGTCGACCTATCGGTCTTCCAAACCAGATTTTTCGTGTTTTTCGATCGTACGTCTTTTCTGTTCGCACCGCGGATGAAGAAATACATTTCTTCATCAAAGTTTGTACGTAATTCAGTTTGACGTGTTTTTCGTTTGTACTTGCTTTCATCGCCGATTATTATACTCTTCAAAACGAAGTTTTAAAAGAGTATATTGTATTCGGCATGCTGTATGTTCGGCCCTATAACGAGTGTATAGGGCGAAATTTGGAAAAAAGACGGCGGCAAATTTGAAAGTGCAAGCTAAGCAGGCCGCTCGTAATCGCACGAAAGGCAAAGTGCTCTGACCCCGTTCTGAGCACTTGAAATAGGTCTAACCAAACATAGGAAATTTCCATTCGCTCGCAAGAACCAAAAGGGCAAATATTCGATACGGAAGATTTTTAGGCGCACAGTAGCGCCACGATAGAGAGGCCACACGGAGAATAACAGCAATCGCTGGATCATTCGCATCGAGCGTGCATTATTCGACTTGTTTGAGGAATATCGCGTGGTAAATAGATCGTTGCACGTGTCTCGCACGTTAGATACGCTGTATCTTCTACATATTTGATATCACATGTGCTTATATGAACCGAGGTGTGTATGGTTTGGGTGAGGGAAGTGCCACGTTGACCAGGTTCAACCCTTTCGTTGCTAATGGGTCGATTTAAATTTGAACAAATTGAGGCAAAATGGCGCGAAAAAGTCAATATTGTAAATTCTCGGAGAATATATTTACTAACGTACATATCTAGTTGATTTGAAAAAATCGACGATCGTGCGTAATTAACTGAAAGAAAATTACTAACATGCAAAATGGTGCATTGTTGCATGCGAAGTGCAAACGAAATTTGAAAGTGCACATAAAACATCAAAAACAACCATTACTGCCAAATTGGTCATTGCCGTCGAGTCCATGATCGGGGCGGGCTCAATTTTCCTAAGTACGGACCTGTTGCTCAACTGTCAAACAGAAAGGATTTGAAACGTCAAAAATTGTTGTTTTCGTTTGAAAACAAGACTTGTCGCTCATAATTCAGTCAAAATTCAGTACTATACGATTTCTGTGCGAATTATTTCATTTATAGGCGCATTCCACGTGTAAATCGATAACATATGTTGCGTGTAATCATTCCGCGTTGGAATCTGCTTGGTTGACAAATGTAAATGTACGCTTTATTTACGCAAACAATGCTGGGTGGAGTATGGAGGTTATTTTTGTACTTACACATGTTAAATATTTAGTGTAGCGCCATTAATGGGCAGTTGGCAGAAAGAGATGCCAACAAAGCTTATAGTGGAAACGCTAACCCCACCATTGCGACGAGGGCCGTACTGGGAATAATTAATTGCCTAATTGAAAAATAAAATGTCAGTGGAAATACGTCACATTTTTGACAGATGTTCCATGTCATTCAAAACGTTAATAGTCATATTTACAAGCAGTGGTTTATAGTCAATTTATAGTAAAATTTTACTATGACCATGATCAATACTGGTGTTTTTTTGTTATATCACTTATAGAAAGGACTTGCCATAAAACGAATTTGCATGAAAATTAAATTCATAGATTGCAATTTTACAAATATAGCTTTAAAGCTATCTTATTAATTAATAAAGGCATGTTTAGAGATTGATAGATTTGGAATAAATGAAGATAGCACGTCGATACTCCTACACGTTATTTATTTATGGAAGTAATATTCACAGAAATCATCACATTTAAGCTTCATGTAAACTTACGAACTTCAGTATCAGACGTTATAAAAATATCTGCCGTATCTCCTACATACAACTGGGTAAATTATACAAAAATAAATAATTATACTCAAATTAAGGTTTATGTACAATTCCCTAAAATAAAATTACTGTATAATCCAAGGAAATAGCGCATTTAAAATGTGATGGTGAAAACCAGAACGGTCCAGTGCCGGAATCAGGGCTCATTTAACCCGCTGAGTTGTTGGGTCGGTGCTCCGTTATCTTATTTGGCGAGAACATATTTTGTACGTCAGTTCTGAAACGAATTATCGTGTAACTGTCTCGATCTGGAAATCGCTAGTTTCGCAAGTTACCTTGTACTGTCAGGTAGGACGCTATCGTCAAGCTTGAACCTCTTGACAGCCATCAAACTCAGAGTTTTAAGTGACGTGTTGAAATCCAACACGTACATATCACTATGGTCGACTAGCTTGTCATCGGCATTGCCGATGCTATCGTCCTTCTTAGAAATGGGACTCGTGCCTCCAAAAAGAAACACTCTGTCTTTGACCAAGACGCAAGATTGTCGCCGCCTTTTGCACGGCCCATCCCCGTAGGGCTTCACTGACCTCCAAGTGTAATCCACTGGGTTGAACTCGTGCAGGTCGTTGTAGTGATCGCCCTCGACGGCATTGTACCCTCCGAATATGTACATTTTATCTTTGTAAATGACTAAAACAGAAGATTTGCATTCATCACTATGAATATTGTACCTCATGGTGATTGGTCACTCACAAGCTGAGTGACTCCGGCGCCCAACGGGTTTCGTTCCGTGAGTCACCGGACAGAACCACTCGTCTCTCTTCAAGTCTAGGTACCACAATTCGTTGCCATAATACTCTTCAGTTGGGGAGTAGAGGTCGTTGCGGAGTTGTGTACCCCTACCACCAAAGAGATACATCCTGTCATTCAAGATGACTGAGGTGTGGAAATCTCGGACATTTGGTTCAGGGCCTAGAAGCGATTATAAAAATTCGACATGGTTCCGTGCTGTTCACACATTTCATGCGCTTGATAACATTTATGCCTCTCTAATTGAGTAAAGCTACAGTTTTCAACACACGTTTTTGGAATAAGAACACAATAGATCTACCTTCTTGATTGTAATAATTTTCTTCAACATAATCGACCACCAACTCACCAGATGTGAACAAATAAGACCAATGCATCCTATCCAAATCCAACACGTAAACTGATTTGGCGAAAGCATCCGATTCGTCTTCATACCCTCCAAAAATGTACATCTTATTCTTCCAAATGCAAGCCGTGTGTCCGTCTCGAGCCAGGGGAATTTCCCCTGTCGTCTTCGGAGCTGTCCAGCAATGCCAAACGGTATCGAAGCAGAACAAAACGGAGCAAGAAGCGCGGTCGTTCCGTCCGCCCCATACGTAAATCTTGTCCTTGTAGAGGACCGCAGTGTGGCCGTACCTTTTGTAAGGTAGGATGTCGTCATTTTCGAAGTAGGGAAGATCGCTGACTGGATGCTTCGTCCAACGGAATGTGGTAGTGTTGAGGACGTGCACGTCCATCGAAGTGTACACTTTAGAATTTTCCCCGGTGCAGTAACCACCGAAAGTGTAAATTTTATGACCAACGGAGACAGCAGCGTGATTCACACGCTTCGGTCCTCCTTCCAGATGTGTTATCCAATGCATTTTATCTGTTTGAGAGGATATCAATTTAAACGTTCTTCCTAGTATACTGTACTGTAGCCTAAATCGACCCTCACAACTAATATTGTTAACCTCATTTCATCTGATAAGAGATCCAATTCAAGTCCTCTGGTGGTTGACTCATCGAACTAATCTATGGGGTTAGATTGTCACAGCTGTCGTATTGTTTTCGTTTGCGCGCCATTTTACACTTAACCTTTTTCGTTTTTTTTTTAACTGAATGACAAATTTAGGAAACAAATCCTCATAATTTTTCAACCAAATTGTTATGAAAAGCAGGAAAATATATATTAATTCACCCTTTTGAAAATTGTACTGCTCATCGTAACATCAGCAACTTGACTAACAATCTTGCTTTTGAACTGCCAAACTTTACATTTAATTTGCAAACAATGGACCAGGAAGTAATACGTTGTGAAACGAGAGGAAGGTGGAAAATCAGAAACGCCATTGTGTTGTGATGTTTTCGACAAAATGGGATTAGAAGGAAATTTATTTGGCCAGTGGCGGATTACATCACTGCCAGTATATTTGTAATTTTGTTTTACTCCTAATGGTCTCTAAATTTTGTCTTTCCGCTTGGATATTCAATAATCTACCTTACATGGTTAATCCTAAGTCATCAATCGCTGATTAAGCACATTGATTCAGAACCTCATGATATGCAGTTGCATATTCACAATGTGCGATGTGAATAAAATATGTAGCATTTCTCAACCCTGGAACTCCGGATTTTATTCAAGGTCAAGTTCCAATACATAAAACCTTCATCTGTGATAAAACCCAATCGGTAATTGAACAACCTTTGAAAATAATTACGGACAATAAATTAATCATTCAACAATGTTAAAATCGAAATGAAGAATTGACTATTCAACTGAAACATGAATACTAAACAGAAAACATGGGAAGGTGATATAGTAATATATTTTTATTAAAACTTTAAAGGAGTGGAAAAACGTGCTTGTTTACATTTTATCAGTTTAATTAAATTAGTAGACATATGTAGGTTCAACTGCAAAGTAACAAACTGGAACTATATAGAGGGCAAACTGTAATAATAAACACATATAAAGTAGTTAGTGTCCGGTTTAAATAATTTTACAAAAATATTGGACGAGATAGAAAATAGAACAAAAAGGGGGTATGCGGAAGATGATACATCTCGAAATCCAGAGAATGAATCAATTCCACTGTAAAATAGATCAGTAGGTTGCCATCTCAATACAAT
>JAUIMY010000077.1:0-82987 GCA_033557855.1 Hydrochus callosus | reverse complement strand
TGAGGATCAAATGTAATTAATTATTCTATTCAGTTGCAAGAATGACATTTGTCAAGGTAACCTCATGAAAACGCAAAATTGACGTGACAATTGACGTCTGTCATTGCTTCGAATTAAAAATCAAATATTTTATTATTTTATTTCATCTTTATTGTTCATCATACCACCCCTATCTCTTACAAATTATTAGATGGTGATTTGGTCTAAGTACTATAAAAATTTGGGCTCACTAGCTAATGCCTAAGACAAATTAATATGGGGTAGAAATTTTCCCATGTAAATCCCTATGGCCCGCGATAAAAAAAATGCACTGTACAGGGTGAGTCAATAGTGGGGGATTCTTTGATTGCTCTAAACCATCACCATTGTAGAGAATCTCGAGCTGCATCACCTAAAAATATTAATCTTTATATTGGGTGTTTCATAAAAGCTGTATGACATAAAGTTGTGTTTTTTTTAAATAGAATGGATAACTTTTTATGACAGGTTATGAAAGAGTATTGAAAAATATTGTGATTTTATTAGGCACACCTTATGTCAAAAGTCTATGATTAACAAGTTATTGCCAGTTTCGGAAAGAAACAGTAGTCACTTCAGAGCCTGCAGGAACACTGCTTATTATTGATAGATATAAGTTCTGACTTTTGAGGAGTATTAGAGATATGGTCATTAATGCCATGTTCCATAAAACCAAAACTGTTTCAATAAAACAAATGAATTACAGGGATTGACGCAAATTCTTCAAAAACTCATTTTTCTTAAATGGAACACCCGGTTTTTTTCGATCAAAATTATAGCTCTTTGAACCCTCTTTCTTTCTTATTGATCATTCCCTATACCTAAACTTGATATTTTCTGTGATATTTGCGAATTATCCTAAAATATGCATTATCTAACGAAAGTGCACAAGTTTTTTGAGACAAAGGAGGTCGTATAACAAATTTTGACAGTTCATTTTTGTTAGTTTATTTATGCGAACATATTAAGTGAAGATGAAGTTCAACAAAGAAGAAAGGATGAAGATGATTTATGCACTAGGGTCGAGTAACCAGAATACCCTACTTGCCCCTAGTGCACAAATCATCTTCACTCTTTCTTCTTTGTTACACGGCCTCCTTTGTCTCAAAAAAACTTGTGCACTTCCGTTAGGTAATGCATATTTTATGATAATTCGCAAATATCTCAGAAAATATCAAGTTTAGGTATAGGGAATGATCAATAAGAAAGAAAGAGGGTTCAAAGAGCTATAATTTTGATTGAAAGAAAACCGGGTGTTCCATTTAAAAAAGAAAAGTTTTTGATGAATTTGTGTCAATCCCTGTATTTCATTTGTTTTATTGAAACAGGTTCGATTTTATGGAACATGACATTAATGACCATATCTCTAATACTCCTCAAAAGCCAGAACGTATCTATCAATAATTAGCAGTGTTCCTGCAGGCTCTGAAGTGACTACTGTTTCTTTCCAAAACTGGCAATAACTTGTTAACCATAGACTTTAGACATAAGGTGTGCCAAATAAAATCACAATATTTTTCAATACTCTTTCATAACCTGCCATAAAAAAGTTCCCATTCCATTTAAAAAAACACAACTTTATGTCATACAGCTTTTATGAAACACCCAGTATAAAGATTAATATTTTTAGGTGATGCAGTTCGAGATTGTCTACAATTTTCCTCCTTTCAGTTTTACTCGAATGGTGATGGTTTAGGAGCAATCGAAGAATCCCCCACTATTGACTCACCCTGTATATGCAACCTCCTTACGCTAGCACCTACTGCTTTAGGCGGAGCATCAGATAAAAATCTGTGCAACAATAGATCAAAAGACACCGACGCTAGGATTCCACTCCTTTCCTCCTTGCTATTATCTATTAGGTCACCCTACATTTCGGAATTAATACGCCTATTGTACACAGAACACAGCCAAAAATCCTAGTGAATTGGATACATTTACGCACCTCAGTTAGAAGTCGCTTCAGTCCTTCAACTTCATCTTCACCCGGATTTAACTCGCCACCTGGCAATTTGAAAAATGTGGTCCCAAGTTGTAGTAGAAGGACATGTGGAAGTCCATGTTCATGGACAAGCAGTGCACCCTCAACGCTTCGCCTCATACCGATCCTATCGAATTCATCTCTCATTCTCTGGAACCTCGCAGGTACACTTGGATCTTTTTCAAATAGTGGCTCCTTGTTGCCAAATGTATAATTCGTCAGAGGATACCTTTAAATGGAAATGATGATTTGCAAACGTATTGTAACCCATATGGATTATTTTTTAATATTCAAAGGAAAATTATATCATAGTCAATATGTATTGTAAAACATGGTGAATAGAATCAGCAGGGTTAATAGGAGTACTATGTTACACTGAAAAAATTTTACCACATATAGAACTCTCCAAAATAAACAACTTTTTTCTCTAGCACAGGTCTGTCCAACTTCGAAGAACCTGAGGACCGCATTCAGACAAAAATGTTTCCCTGCGGTACGTACTCAAAATTAAAAAATAACATTCAACGTTTCAGAAATTTAAATTAAAGTTTTATAAACTACTTTAATTTAAATTTTAAAAACATGAGGGAATACACAGTTAGCGCAAAATACTGGATAACCTAAATAATTCTAAAACTGTAAAAAATATCAAAAATATTTTCAAACAAATGTTTCTTAGTTTTCAACAAGCTATTGTTTAACTCATATTTTTAATTTACAATTTCATTTTATTATGGACATTTGGTAATCTCTCGTTTTCCGAATAGAACAACCTGTATATATTATACTCTTCATTTTCACATTATTTTTACATTTTATTAATTCTAAGTATTTTCTATAGAAATATTTCTTTTATAATATCTATCATTTTTGAGTTATAAGCAATTAATCTAAATTAATAATACAATACTGCTCATCGAAGAAACACATGCAAAGACCCCATTCAAACTTTGAGCAAAAAAGATAAATCAAATAATCTTTCCTATATTTTATAATTTTTTTGACAAATTGAATTTTATCAGTTTTGGAATTAGTTTATTCAGCCCCAGAGAAAAAATTTGCAGTTCTTATTTTTTGAACAATTGCTAGTGTTGCAAATAACCTATTTGTGCAGTTAAATAGCAACAAGGTGAGCATGGAGCCCATACTAAGTTAGTAAACCTTATGCACTAATGGGTTGTGACTAATTTTTATTATTGTTCTTGTATTTTATTTATACACACAAGACTGAAATGGATCTACATGTCAATTCCTAGACGTAATTAATGCTTGGTATAGGCTTAGCCTTAGGCGGTAGACACAACAAGCAGTCAGTACCTCCGTATTCCGCAACTCCGTCACACCGCAACGGACCCTCCCCAGTCGGAGTCAATCGGCAGAGACATATTATCCCTTCTCTCTGGGCAGAGTTGCAGAATACCGGCTACGGATCGCTGGTTGTGTCGACGCCGTTATACAAAAGGCCTGTTGCAGTCCCCATTTACGTAAAAGTTAAGATAAACCTTAAACTGTAATTTAAACCAAAAATCTTACGCTTTGAGTATTTCTGTCACTTTCACATTGCAATTTACAAAATCGAGAATGGAAAGTGTAAAATCAAAACGAACCCCAAATGTCACAGAAGAGGCAACACTATTATTCCAACTAGTCAAACCCATATAAGTGCTACCACATACATCGCTTGAGTATTTCCACTTTTGAGATCAACTTTAAACCAAAAACTTAGACTGTACCGTACAAGTTTAAGCATCAAATAAACTTGAGTACTGTGCAACCGGGCTTAAGATCGTGTACATACTTGCATATTCACAAAATTATATGTACGTGTATGCCTAATATCTTGAGCTACTTTTGGCGTAGTGCAAATGGAGTCACTCGATGTCGGTTATCAAGTCAACAAGTTATGTTATGTTAGTTGTTTATTCCTGGACAGTAGTTAAAGATATTAGAGACGCTGAGGAACATGGATACAGAAGACAGGCTAAGAAAAGGACCCTTTAGCCGAAGTGGCGAAGGACTGCAGTGACGGACAGCACATTGCTATCACTTTTTTGCAGTTTTTCGTCGTTTTCTCGGATACGACTCAGTCAATGTCAATCTTTCTAGCTTCAAAACATAGGAAAGACCATTAGGAATTGAAAATGATTAATATGAGTTATCAAAATTGCCCAGTTCAACTCGTGTAATAGACGTTCTGAAACAATGCAATTTGCTGCAAAATAAGTAAAACTGAACGGTTTATAGTAATCATATTGATTATTTTCAATTCCTAATAGTTTTTTCTCGACGATGAGAGTCGCTAGATTGATATTGGTCCAGTCCAGTTTCTTTCCTCTCTGGTCCAGTCGTTTTCGAGGAAATAACGAAAACACGCAAAAAAGGACAGGAGCATTCAACATGCTACATATTGTGATAATAAAATTTCATAAATCTTGAAGACCATGGCTAACTCATCATTTTAAGGGCTGTTTTCATGTTCAGCATACCCAATTACAGGAAGAGAAGTAAATTTCATGCTCGTAACAGAAAAGTTGAAATTTGTTGCCCAGTGTAATTGACCAATGCAAAACCTACTTGCCTAGAATAATGAACTAGCCACTTCGAAGGCACTTAAAATTTCTCGATATACTCACAAGTTGATTATTCTATTCAACGCTGCTGCCGATTGCTTCAATCCGGCTTGGTCAAAATTGGGAGACGTTCCAGTGGAACCGGGAGTAGAAGTTTGGCTATTCCTACGAGGCCAGCCAGTTCCTGAGCCAGCCATGTTGTTTTGCTGCTGTTTCACTTGTGAAGACGTCATGGCCATGCTCTGCCCAAACCAACTAAATAATTTTCACTTAGCTGTATGCCGGTTGTTGTTGAAAACTTTATGCCTAATAGTTAGCTCCAAATCCTCGACATTCACTAATTTTTAGAGATAATAGTAATACAAGAATGCTTTCGAAATTGTGCGGAGACGTCAAACCACGCCGGTAACGCTTGTTCATGGACATAATGCACTTTTTCTATTTGGATAATAAACAAGCTTGCTTGTCGGGCATGCGCAATATGTAAGAGTGTGGACGCCGCGCCACGCCGTTTATCAGCTCAAAGCATTTGCGTTAGTGCATAGTACTCACAGGTGGCGGTAAGAAAATTGTGCATCGTGAGTTATTCATCTACATCGTTATTCGTCTAGGAAAAAGGTACGTTCACTAATTTTTTTAAACTAGTTTATGAAAAAATAAGTATATTTACGCCGTGTTAAAACTGCTGAAAGCTATGAGATTCAAACATTGGTCTTTGGTATAGGATACGAGAGAAGATGCTAGAGATAAAGCAGGAAATGAAGTTGATTTTAAATAAAAGATAAATCATTTGACAGCTGTCATTTCCATTCCATAGCTTAGCAAACTATAGATGGATGTTACGAGATGTAACAATATTTGCTCCATCTGCCCCTGAACAAAAAAAAACACAGATTTTACGCGGTAATTTTGAAACATCTGTATCTAAGCATCCTTCAAATTGAAAAGTATATAGGCAAGTACAGGAAGCTGTCGCAGTTGAATGGTAATAAAAATAGAAACTGTATAAAGACCTAACGCTTTGCAGTCAGTTTTTTTTTAGAGTTACTTCGAAACATTCAAACTTATTATTTATGGATGTAAGAACTATTATCAAAAGGAATCAAAACTGATAACTACATATTCAATATAATAACTGAACACCATATAAAGACCAATAGAATGAAGAAAAACCAACATATGCATCTGGTTTAAATTTTTCGATAGGTTCCAAAAAGTCAACACTTCTCTCCACGTTTGCTATAGAAAAGGTGTTGGAGTGGTAAATAATAATACAGGTGAATAAGGGCTTTAAATGTTGATGGACTAGTGGTATCAAATTTTTTATTTAGAATTATCAAATCAATATTTTGACAGGTCCATACTGAAACATTGTACTTCTTTAGCCAAGAAGGTATTTTTACATTCATGTTTTGCATTACGCACATATTAGTGAATATGTGGTAGGTGAACTAAAACCTAAAATGATTCACATGGAATAGTGAAAGAATATTTTCTCTCGAAAATTACAGTATATCATCCTATCGCCTTGCTCTACCCCTCCCTCTGCCCCTAGGACCGCCACGACCGCCTCTACCTCGACCTCTTCCTCGCGTAGCTCCTCGTGAAGTCTCCTTCTTCTTGGCTTTAGCCTTAGGAGTATCATCAATGAGTAGCGTTTCTAATGGTAAACTATCAGGTAGTATGTAGTATCTGATGTTGTTCCCACGAACTGTCAGCGTATCCAGATTCATAGGGTTGCGATTTTTAACTGTGACTTTAACCGCCTTCAAGTGCGTATTCATGGCTACATCAACGCCAGTTATGGTTCCATGGACTTGGGTGCCATTCTTCAATTCCATTGTGACCGTTTCGTGGCTTAGCTTCATCAGAAACCTTTTTGAGAGGCAAAACAAAGGTTAGGTTCGCATTGTAGTCTATTCATTAGCGGAACAAACAGTTACCTGACGAGTTTCATGTTGGTGTGGGATATTTCAAAACTTTCCACTCAACACTAACGATGAATTGTGAAAAATTCGAGTATGTACCATTAATGTTACTGAAAATACCGGCAAACGTACAAGCACGTTTACAAAATGGAGTTGTATACTATCATGGACTTAAACTGCTTTGCGGTGTTTTTTTTCTCGGTGCTGTGCAGTAGATATCCCGGTCTGTGTCCCGGTATCCCGATAACGGCATCGTAAATTGGTACATTTCGCGCAAGTTTTAGCTGACGTCACGCGTTCGTAGTATTATCATTGCTGACATAACCTAGAAAAAGAATTGACAACTGACGTTTTGTACAGTAAGCGTTTTCATTGGTGATGTGACGTCATATAAATTAAATCCACGGACTCAATCTGCGCGCCGCAGTATCTGCATGGAGGAATCATATGATTCCTCCATGGTATCTGTATGGAGGAATATACCTTCCTCCATAGTTAAGTAAACAGTTGGCAACAGAAATGTGATCCGTGGTTGGCAACGAACTTTTGAATTAAATTTGACAGAAAGTTCGTTGCTGTTCTCTTTAGGCTTCAATTTGAAACCTTCCTGCAATGGAACCACGCTCTTTTTTACGAGCAAGAGACCCTAGTCTCGTCTCGTGGAACAGACCCTTATTAAAGAAGAATATTGCTGAACAATTCGATAGTGTTATTTCGGAAATTCCACCAGAAGGAGTGAGCGAGGAGGTGAGTTCCTTATCACTCCGCTAAAAGTGTACATTTTACATCACCTTTTTGTACAAGGTGTCCCACCAAAGAACCATTTTAGGTATACCTCATTTTGCACGATAACGATATTAAACTCTTCAAAACGAACTTTTGAAAAGAGTATATTGATATACTCGTCAGAATGAAGGTGTTTCTGAGTATCCTTCAGAGAGAAAAGATATGATGAGAGGGCTCTCTCAATTGATTTTCGACTGTAAAAGTTTTTCAGGTCACTGATAAAATAATTAAAAAGTATAGCGAATTACACAGGTTAGACATATATCACGGTATCCTGGCGTGCACTAAACAGAGAAGAACAGAGATATTTTCCACCTGAGGCGGTCCCGGGCAGTCTGCCCATTTCTTTCCATTGTTTACTGACGGGATTCTTAATTTTATTCCATTTGTTATTGTTCTAACTGTGGATTTCACATATTCCATACAAGTTCAGTCCATGGCCCAAATAGTGAAACCCATTATTAGAACAATAAAAAAATGTACATACTTGATGCTCTGAAAGTTGCATATTGGGACGAAGGCTGGAGAAAATTTTCCTGGGGCTGGGGGCCCTTTTATGAGACGTATGAATAAGACTCGCACAAGGAAAATCACTAACAACTTGTTTTTCACCTTTTGTCTATAGAACTTATCGTTTTCCGAATACGGATCGCATTCGTACGTCTCGAAAATTGGACCTCTGACACTGATTGCAGTCAAACACCAACCAACAGAAAAATATGAAAAATTATGGCCGTTGCTTGTCGGCAGTGTTTCGATTGATCTCATTGGCCTCTAGGTGGTGACGTATTTGGTGGGAGAAGAGAAATCGCCTATCGCTTTCTAGCTCGTTGAAATCAAAACTGGACCATAATTGTAGACAATCTACATATTTTGTCCGAGCTCGCCTATGCGAGATGAACCCCCCCTGGTATCCTTTATAGTCCAGGCGTCTGAGCACAAAAGAAGGAAGAAAGAGGAAAAATTTCTACTAAAGGTTCTTTTGGCTTCAGCACTCCATTGTGAGGTCAATAAACAAAAAAATAATAATACTCAAACTTCATTCGGAACATGTTATATCTGGGCATGCTGTGCCATATAACAGGCGACGTTCAATACTACGTACAGGGTCCGGCAGGGAGGTATGATGTTTTTGAAAAGACTGTCACACTTATTATCGAATGAATTGAAAAATTAGAGCCCGATTGACACAATCCAAGTATACTTGATCAAAGTGCACTTGGACGGTGCATGCACGTTATTTGGACGTTACTTGGATCGTGTTAACAGTTAATTCAAGCCCACTTCCATCCAAGCAACGTCCAAGTAATGCGTGCGCACCATCCACGTGCATTTTGACCAATTATACTTGGATCGTGTCAACTGGACTTTATTGGCTTCTTCCATCACTGATACCTTGCCATTCGAGAATCCATAACCAAAAATGATTTGAACAAAATTATAAACTCAGAAAAATCACATCAGTCAAATGTTGTATGTTTTTATCGAGGCACAGACGATTTTATCCATGGCGTACACGTGAACGGTACTTCACACGAAAGGGTTAATATCAGAGACTTCATGTTTAGTTATGAATTCTCAAATGGCAATGTGCCAGTAATATACAAGAAACCAATAAAATATGAAATTTGTTTGAAAATAACTGTGTGACACTCTTTTAAAAAACATTATGCCTCTCTACCGGACCCTGTATTTTAGTATTGATCGTCACTTATGTCATGTCATGTCATGGCGCGCCGTATTTTCTAAAGTATTATTCGTACGTAAAAAGTACAGAGATCTGTTTTATCAGAAATTGATCAACCCCCTAACTATTTTGGTGGGACATCCCGCACTCTTTGGGATGACATCTCATTTTCACTATACTTTTATAGGAGGAAAAGCAAAATTTGGAAGTCTTCTTACGAATAAAAGATATCAAACAAAATTTCGAACACATTTATGAAATTGAAGACAGCTGCACTCTGATTACCAAACTACCTGTAGGATGCCATGCTCTGAGGAATATAAAAGACGGCGATAATGTTATCAAGAAATTCACTTTCTCTAACATATTTTCAACTGATGTCTCACAAAGTCATATATTCAATACTGTTGTAAAACCAAAAATTTTTGATGTCATTAATGGAAATACCAGCACACTTCTTACATACGGAGCTAGTGGTTCGGGTGAGTTATTTCATTTATAAATTTTTTCCTACCTACAGGAATCCCGGTTTACATTTCGTTCAATTTATTATTATATTACATGTAATAGAGGTTTAAAACATTTGAGTCAATTTGATTCACTCAGTTGAAGGTATAAAGCCCCGTTTTCATGCATCTAAATTTTATATTATTTGACATATTGTATATCCCAGAGTTCGCATAAACAGTCAATGCAAAATTCGGATGCGTGAAAACGCACTTTTATTTACATCAGACTCCATTATGAGTTGCATAAATGAAGTTGTTGAGTAGCAGTATTCTTTTGCAGGGAAAACATACACAATTGTTGGTACGAGTACTGAACCAGGAATAATTCCTCGAGCCTTGGAGTACTTATTTCGATCACTACCGATATTGAAACATGATGATGTGCGGATAAAGCCCAGAACGTCTGGAGAAGTATTTATTTTGAATTCTGCTGAAACAAAGGCTGAATTGGCTTATAGAAACAATTTCCTCGACGCATGTTCCAGATTGAATGATAAACAGCTTATTAAATCATACAAGTGAGTATTATTTCAATTTAATTTACAACGAGCATGATTGAGCTATTATCGAATTTAAATCAAACTTTTGATATGAATCATCCCGATATTTTTTCCACATACACTACAGTATGCAACTAGTTTTTGAAAAATACATTCGTTGTACTTAATGTACGTCCCTTAAAATAAGTTATATTCCACTTTTTATCAAACAGTAGACTCACTAATCTGGCACATGTGTGAAAAGGGTAATGTCAGATTATCGAGTTTTCTGGAAAGCTTAATAAAATGCTTTTAAATAACGTAAACTACGGTATTGTATCACAGTATTTTTATTACAAATAGTAGGTGGATTGTTTGACATGTAAAGAAAATTACTGTTTTCTTTCATGGTGAATTAAATTTTCCCGAGCTAGAAAATCACGGTCTTATGAGTTGAACGTGCTATTTTTGTGTACTTAATGGAAAATTAGAGAAAATATTGAAAGACATCAATACTTTGTCAATAATTGTCATAAATCATCAAAAATTATTCGATTATGCTTTTTGTGTCTTTCACAGCAACGACGAGATATGTGCATAGCAAATGTGCAAAAAACGATTAAAATGACTGTTTAGAATAAAAAAAGTAGTTTTCTGGTTATTATACGCTTCAAAAGAATTATTGTAAGTGCCGGATTATTGCACAACCGGATTAGTGAGACTGCTGTAGTTTCCCACAGGCGAAATGAAACTGTATAAAATATTTTTCATAGATTAATGCAACAACGACTCAGCAATGAGTCAATAGCCTCTATAGAAGACCCTTCAATGGTAACAATCGCGGTATACGTTTCTTTTGCTGAAATCTACAATGAGTACATCTACGATCTCCTGCAACTGAATCAATCGAATGTGAAGAATAGACCACGGCTCCGGTTAGGCCACACCTCATCCGGAAACGTCTATATAAAAAATCTGTCTTCCGTCAGTGTTTCCTCCTCTCTGGAAGCTTTTCAGATAATGCAGTACGGCTTGAATTACTTGCATTATGCTGCAACCAATGTAAATTCTCACTCTAGTCGTTCCCATTGCATTTTTACAATACGACTAATTCAAATGAACGCTCAGGGTGAATATACAAACAGCGCTTTCAATTTCTGCGATTTAGCTGGTGCAGAACGGTCCAAGAAAACAATGAACGTCGGGGATCGATTGAAAGAGTCAAATAACATCAACACTTCTTTAATGGTATTAAATCGATGCATAATGAGTATTAGGGAAGCACAGAAGACAAACAAAAATTTGCTGACGCCGTTTAGGGACTCTAAGCTCACACAGCTCTTCCAGAAGGCACTCTGTGGTTCAGAAGATCTCACCATGATAGTGAACATCAATCCAGATTTGAACATGTTTGACGAAACACACCACGTCTTGAATTTTTCAGCAATAGCTCAAGATGTAATAGTGAAACCGAAAGTGCCAGTGTTGCAAAGAGTAGAGAGACTTTCAATGTTTATCAAGTCAGTTACACATTCAGATCATTCGTTATTTGGACAAGATGCGAGTTATGAGGAGTTGAGTCAAGCAGTACGTTTGCTGTATATGCAACTTCAGCAAGAAAAAGAAGATTTTGATATAAGAGAGAAGGAGGTTAGGCTGGAAGTGATCAACGGCTACAAGGAGATCATGAAAGAAACTGAAGATCTCTACAAGAAGATGATCAGAAGGAGAGATGAAGAATGTTCCTGTTTGAGGAAGAGGATTGGAGAACTGGAGAGGATCATCTCAAATTCCAGCCGAGATATGCGTCGTAATGGTGATGCTGACAATTCAGTCGTCGTTTTAGATGATTCGATTCAGTCAGTGTCGAGTGAAGAGGAGGAGAAGATGGTCTCTGAAATGGCAGTATTGAGTAAGAAAAACGAAGAATTACTAGAGAAGTTGCAAAAAGAGCAGGAAAGGGCTGAACGTCTCGAGAACGAAAACGGCAATTTGAAACAAGATTTAGAGTCCGCAAATATTGTTATGGAGGAGCAGCAGAAGGAGCTTTATGACCATAAATCACAAATTGTTGCATTACAACAACAACTGTCTGTGATGCAATCGTGGGTGAATGTTCCAGCCAACGTGGAGGAATCGGAAGGCAGTGATTTGTGCGAAGAGGACGAAAATGAAATCGAAGAAGGTGATGAAATCGAAAAAGAAGCAAAAAGATGGAAGGAAGAAATAAAAGAAGATGAAGAAATTCAGAATGGGGAGAGACTGGAGGAAGAGGAAATTACGCATGAAGGAATGAGCATTTTTTAGGTGATGCTTTCACAAATATTTTCCTTTAAATTGGACCATTTATTGATAATCACTGTTGAAAATTATTTTTATTTTTTTAATATAAGTTGAACATGTTCCGCATATGCTCTTTTAGACCTACATTCACTAACGACAAAATGATTTTTTCAACTCGTACAGTTGATTAGCTTCTATAAGTTGTGATGACTTTTCAAAATTCATTAATCAAATATGACAGAAGCAAATAAATAAGAAATCAGTATCTTCACATCACATTTGGATCCCATTAGATTTGGTGATTTGAATTATGTCAGGAGCACAGAGATATATTCTGTGTCGGGAGTGTAAAAAAATTGTTAATGTGTTGAATTGATGTAAAAAATATGTATGCTTCGCATTTATTAGCAGAGTCCAGAGGTATGTACATATGTATTATCTCCGACGAGGAAATCTCACTTACATAATAAGTTTCAAGAGACACTGTAAATTTACAAAAGCATTAAGTACTAAACGCACATGTCAATGAATGCCCAAAAGAAGTTCATTTTGTTATCAGTGATTCCAATAATCTTCCACAGTAAGAACTGTAATCATGCCAAGAAGCAATTTATTTATGCAAACTTGTTTTCTACGTCTGGTTGATGTAAAGCGTTCTCTAGTGTAGCTGACAATCTTTTGATTTCTTTCTTCAAAAATTCTATTTCTCGTTGCAATTCAGCAACATTTTCCTTCAAATCAGTTTCTCTGTTGCCATCCTCAGTTTGACTAGTGCAAGTTGGTTGTGAGGGAATATTAGGTTCTACATCCGCACTTCTCTTGAATCTATTGATTGAATTGAATACCCTGGAGCGGCAGTCATCGCAGCACTCGGCCCAAACACTGAAATCAACTTTGTGTATTTGAGTGCAATTTAGGTAGCCGCCCTGAACTTGGGGTAGTTTGAATACGTTTCTGGTAATTTCAGTTATATTGTCTCCGTTCTCGCAAAGCACGTGCCCTAAAGTGTACTGTTTTATTTGAACGAGTTGTTCGGGTTTGAACGTGGAAGGATTGTCGTAGAAAAATCTATCGCCATCCCTAAGCCTTCGAAACTGCTCGATCAGAAGGCACCTGAACAATGGACCGACTTTTCCTCCTTTTACTTGATCTTCCAAAATGCCGCCAACCCAGATGTCTATGTTCCCAGGATGTCCGTAAAGTTCTTTGAGTTTTGAACGAATTTGAGGGTCGGATATCTCATTCCTCAAATCATCGAACGTTTCGACTTTTCCTAAGCCGCAAAATTTTCTGTATTCCAGGTATCCGGGAATTCCATGGTCTCTCGAACGTTGTATATTGATGGCGGCTAAGTCTAAAGCAACTGCGTGTGCTGTTTTGAATAATTTTTCTGTGAGTTCGCTATTGAGGTTCTGGTCTGGCATTTTGAGTTTAGCAGGAATGGAGAATAAGCCTCGAAGTAGGGGATCGATACCACCTTCCTCGACAACCCGCCAAGGTGAGAAGAATGCTTTGTGGAGTAAAAGGTGGCCTTGCGGTATCGGTTGGTAGGAGGAATTGAGACGGTGCAATATTGGATTTATGAGAGAATGTCCGAATCTTAGAGCAGCTGTAGCAAATACGTTTGAAATGGAAGGGTTCACTGTAGGATCGTATCCTTTGTACTCCGACAACATTTCCATGCCTTGCGGACCTAGGATCAGAGGCAACCAATGTTTGTATGTTATGTGCTGCATTGCTGCCCCCACAATTTTTCTTGCTTCTTGGAACAAAACTTCCCCGTCCCAATGGGCGTTGTGCTTTCTCAGCTCTCCAGCGACACGATTGTGTTCTCTCATCCAGATTGTGTGCATTGCGATTAGTCCGACTTGCTCGTTAACTCTTATGTCTCCCGCAAGGAAACAATTGATATTGCTTTCAGAAAGGTCTCTCCTGCAGTCCATTCCGTTGATTGTGTCATAAGGCAATAGTGGTTTTTGGCCGGGATAGGACGAGCCCTCTTTAAGAAGTCCCAAGTCGTTGTTGAGGTCGCGCAGCTCTCGAGATAAGTTGTCCTCGTAGCCATAGACTTGAGATGCATCTATGAAGGAGGTCAGTTGGTTTATTTGTTCTCGAGGTTGAATTGACTCGAAGAATACTGACGTCATCCCCGAGCCACAAACAGCGGACGACCGGACGAAATCAATGCATCTTCTATTCTTAACTCTCGGGTCGTCCTGGGGTATGTCTATGGGGAAGCATGGAGCTGCGTATTCGCAAGACTTCTTACAGTCTATGCCGTCCCAACTTTCCGAACTCACTGACGGAGTGGCGTGGTCCAAATCATGATCAAGAAACTGACCCCATTGCATAACCATATGCGTAATTTCACTGTCGGACGTGATTTCTTCAGTCTTGATGAGACTGGTGGAAATGAGTCGAGACTCTGGTTTTCGGAAACCGTTGTATTTCCTATCCTTATTCCAACCGATTGGAGTGCTGAAACCGTTCTCGTATGTTGGTTTGAGGATTCGCCTGAAACCCGTATTCGAAGCACCCCATGACGGATTTTGGAAGTTGTTGCACATCCCATCTATTGTTCTGTATTTCAAATTGAAGCACATATCCGAGCAGTTTCTCTTCGTCCTGTGAGCCATGCAACCAGAGAGTTGCGCCACCAATTCCAAATGCTCAGGAGACAACAGCTCTTTGTAACTAAATTCTTTAGTCTGATTGGTGGATAAACCTTTCTCCACGTGCTTCCTTATGTTCACCAAAGTCCTCTCGTAAATTTCCGCGGCTCTGGCCAACTCCCGCTGCGGGGCTTTAGGATACCGGACGAACCTGAATATATCCGAATAATGTCTCGTTTGATTCCGATGCATGAACATCGCTTCTATTGTGTTATTGATGGCTTTGTCTATTTCGTGTGTGGCTTCGTCAAAAGCCACCTTCACGAATTTATCTCCGACGCCTATACTAGATGTGGGCGTGTGGTCTTTAACAGTTAGATATCCAGAAGCGGAATCACTGCCGTAATTGTTTATGGCAGTACATTCGTACCGTCCTTGATCTTCAGGACGGAGACTCAAAATGTACAGATTCCCGCTGATCGAGGTCTTCCACCGACCAGTACGTTGCAACGGCTCACCGTCCTTCCGCCATTGGATCCCAGGTGTTGGATTTCCATCACCCTTGCACGGAATTTCCACAGTCGTCCCCACAATTGCTTCCATATCGTACGGCTTGTAGATCAGTCGAGGAAGCAAGTTTGAGTTCTTCTGAACGTTCAAGTTGGCGCTGACTTCCCTATACCCCAAGGAGTTCCGGGCTTCGCAGATGTACAGCCCCGCATCTGACTCCTTGACGTCTCTTAGTTCCAAAATCGTGTTGTCTTGTACGAGACGTATTCGGTTTGTGTTGAGCATCTCTAGGTTGTCTTTGAACCAGGTTATTTCCGGAATTGGAGTTCCCACGGCTACACATTCCAACTTTGCGTGCCCTCCAATTTGAACGTTAACGTTGTTTGGGTGTATGGTGAACACTGGTGGCACTGAAAAGTTCCATTCGTCAAGATATGAGTAACAACTCGCGATGCATCGTAGCATATACTTACAACTAGTGTCTTGTCCCTTTATTTGAATTTAGTAATGACTCAAAATTATATGATCGTGGCCAGGACAAACTTGTGGTCAATAAATATGATCATTAAATTGGCAACTTTTTGATACTCCCTTAACCCTTTAATAAGCAACCGGGATTCATAACGCTACATTTTTCCAGTAGTTAAAGGGTTGAAGGAAACCCTTGGAACGTAAGGCCCAAAAAAATTACCGTTGATGTTCAATTCAGCATCCACACTTATTCTTCCGTAGCTATTGACAGCATCACATCTGTATTTCCCAATATCACTAGTTTTCACTTCCCTGATGGTTAACGTTCCATCATAATCGATTGTGTGTTTCCTAGAAGATGCTATCGTTATTCCATTTTTAGACCAAATAATTTTCGGTAATGGATTTCCTGTTGCCTTGCAAAAGAATCTTACTTCCGGAGAACCATCAGAAGTTGTGATGCTTTCAGGTAGTTGAGAGAAGATTGGACGACCTGTAATTAATTTTCAACTCCACAAAAGTGATCAAAAGACCTTCATTCATGACTTAGATTTTTTTACTTTCTCGAATACATAATTTTATGTAGTATATGTACTCTAATACAAATGGTATTGTGATTATGGAAAAAATCGACTTCTAAATCTTTAGGGATCTCCACGTTTTGCGGTCTCCTGAATTTGTTTCGAATATTTTTTCGTACTTATGCTATTTACGCATGCGTCTGTCTTTCTGTACATAAATACCTCAACTCAAAAAGCCCACGAGTCATTAAATGTTGGAAATTCGTTCATTTCTTGCATCCGCGACTTCGTTCTGAAATCTCCTGAATTTTGAACGAAGCGTTAAAAACAGTACACACTTATAATATTTTTCGTCATGCTCTATGTTGTAAAAATTATCGCAGATCCAAAATTTTTACAAATTCGTAAATGAGATGATCTCCCGATTCCAAAACTGCATGTCTGTCTGTCCGTCCAAGATTTTCTGTTTTCGATAGAGATCGCATTTTTGGAGATATTGATTTGAATTGAATGTTTTTTTTATTAAAGTTTGCAATGGCAAGAGAATAAATTAATGCTGGATCACTGCTGACCCATTTTAGGGGTCCACATTAAATTATTATGTATTTTGGTTTTCCGATCATTAAAAAAAGCAAGGATGACATATAATAAGGGCAGATCCTGTGACGTTTGGCCGATTCAGCAATTCGAAGCGCAATCACCTGTCCGATGTTGCTAGTATAACTAGCCTTCTAGCTAACAACACGATTGTCTCAGCAAATCCAGTTGATTACAGACCAGTCGTCCAATAGTCATGCATAATCCATAGAGAATGACTGATGCTGACTCAGGGTTTGCGTTGAAGACAGTGGCTTGAATGACTATCCTCGACAGTTGGGCATACGCCACGGTATCAGGACTTTTTTTTTAAATGACAACCCCTATTTTTTGTTCAATAAAATAGAAGAGCATATTTCTTTGAGTATTTTGATATAAAAATTTAATTACGTTGCGTGAAAAAATTTTCGATAAAAATCCAATTAAAGTTCAAGACGCGAAAATTCTTTTTTTAAATAATTTGAATAGATGTGACGTTGAAACAATGTTTATTTTTTGTTGATCATGTCAAATTATAATGTTACAAGTGATTCTCTGTTATTTGAATTGAAAAAATCTTACAAAACTCCTAAAAAATTGAAAATCTGTAAATTACGCTTTAGATGTAATTCAAGGCTTGACGGGAAACTAACAAAGTAAAAGAGTTTTATATAGGGTGTGTCACAATTGTATCGGAATGACATACACATAGAATGACTTCTCGAGTGTAGTTTATTTTCGACCATTTCACTCCGGAGGCCTCTTAAATAAGGAAGTTGTCTAGATTCATCTGACTTCATTACAAACCTAACCCAGTGATTCTTAACCTTTTTGGGATCCGGGAGCACTTTTGATCATAGGGAAAATTCGCGGAGCACCAAAAACAGAGAGTCAAAAAACGAATAAAATTAAATTGATTTCTACATAAAACTTAAAATAAAATGAATTAAAACAATATACAGGGTGTCCCAAACTCACGAAATTGGAGGATTAGGGCGTTATTATAACAAATGGAGCAAATGTGTAAATGGAAATGTTGTAGGCAGAAATGATGCCCACTTCCTAAAATTATTTTCAATTATACAACGTGTCCAATAAAGCAGCAACGGACCAAACACAATTTTTTATAAGGAATGATCCATTTTTTATAGCATTTCCGTATTCCCTGCTGAAAAATACTACAACTTGCATAACATAACTTGCCACTTCTCTTTACTGTTTAAGAAGATATTGAAAGTTTTCCATTGGTATCGGGATTTCAAAATAGGTTGACGACATGAAGCCGATTTCAATGGAAAACTCTTAATATCTTCTTATGTTATGCAAGTTGTATTATTTTTCAGCAGGGAATACGGAAATATAATTAAAAATGCGTCATTCCGTTTAAAAAATAGTATGTTGGTCCGTAGCTGCTTCATCGTACGTCCTGTAAATAATTTTATGAAATGGTTATCAATTCTGCCTACAAATTGCCATTTACACATTTTCTCTATCAATTTTTATTTTATTTTTTCATTTTAACAGCGGGCAAGAGAATGTATTATTTTCTTGTAAAATATCAAATGACAGCCATTCCAATAAAATTTCAACGAAATTGGGCGATCTATACGAGACTATTTTCTGATATACGAGAAAGTCGAGTGGGGACCACATTGTTTGTTATGACAGACTAGAAATGTAAAACCATTACACCTAAAAAAATCTTATTTCGCTTCGAACCTTGATATTTTGCCAAACATTCTCTTCACTACGATCATGGAAAAAGCAATTGCCTTTTCTATGCTATGATGTAGGGGTGAAGCGTTCGTGAGCTGATATGTTATAAAAACATTACGTACCATCATTATCGTTACTTCTATCTTTGAAATATTCTGGTCTAATGACGGTCATTCGGGCAGGTCTCGATTTCACTTGTCGCTCAGAGTTCTTCGCCATGCATTCGTAGTATCCGTCGTCGGAGTCCTGAGTATTTGCTATTGCCAGAGATCCATCGTCCATCAATTTGTGGCGATTGTCGGTTAAATTGACTTCTTTATGGTCATGCATCCATATGATATCGGGCGTGGGATCGCCTTGGACCAGACAGGAAAATACGGCAGTGTTGCCGAAAGTAACTTCAATATTCTTCGGCCCTTCCATTATTTCCAACGGTTCTGGAATAAAAAAAGAACGCGTATCATTTGATTGCCTTTCTTCGCTTTTGAAAATCAGTTCGGAACCAGAACTCGTAGTAGTGGCATTGTTGTAATCTGTTCCTTCTTCAAAATCTTAATCGGGTCATGAAAAGTATGAGAGTAATTACAGGTGATTTTCAAAATCTTCACGTCCATCTCCATATTCACTTCCATATCCATATCTTGTTAGCGAACATCTTTGTAATTCATGCAGAATGAAACTGATTAATAGTTCGACTTGACCGAAATGAGAATGAGTTTCAAGAAGGACAAGAAGTCCAAATGAAAACGAAATGGCATGTCGTAGATGGTGCAAGTATGCGTACGAATAGAGTAACTTACTGCAATGGAAATCGCTAGATTCCATGGCGGAAATGGGTTTTCCTTGCATCTCTGGTGGATATTTGCAATGTGCTGCCGTTTGCCATCCATATTTTTTGACCATATTCGATAACCACGCCAGTTGGCAGTCGCATACAAGAGCGTTCGAATCGAGACGCAACCTCTTGAGATTTGGTAGATTCTCGAATGACTTTGGTGGAACATGTTGGATGTAGTTTTTGTACAAGAACCTGCAGCAACAAACGACACAATAATGTGAATAAATACATTTTATTTATAAAAGCACTCACAGTAATTCCAATGATGGTAAATTGGAGAATGTCTCTGGTTCAAAGACGGCCAGTTCGTTATTGTGTAGGTAACTAAAATAAATTACAAATTATTCAAATATTCTAAAAACGGTTTGATGGACAATTCTCTCTGTACTAGTTGTATATGAAGATGTGTTCCTTACGTAGGACTTACTACGAATACATAAATTAATGATACACAAAGATGTTGTCGTTAAACCTAATAACCGCATGAACTTTTTCTACGGTGCAGTATGAAAAGTGCAAACATTATCCATAATGAGAATAACAATTTAATATGAAATACTGATTGAAAAGTTACGGCTTACGGGTGCGTATTGTGTACGAGTGCGCTTTATTCAAGGTTTTACGGCATTTGTGCCATTAGAGAGGCGAAAGCTCCGGAACCGTTTAGTTCATATTTCATCCAAAATGCCCACTCAAGAAAATTTATCGCGCGCTGCAATATTTTGCTCAATTAAGTTCGACCATTCGGTCTAAAAATAAAACTCAAGGCTCCTTGTCATATCAACCCTGTGCATGTACGAATTCGTTTCCTTTATTGAAATAGCAGTTGTAAAACAAGGCGGGAGATTGAGAGAACACTCAAAAATAGACGGTAGGTACTTTGATTCAGTAGAGTGGAGGCGACTGTAAACATTACGTTACAATTGGCATACTCACAGATGTTCCAATTTCAGGAGACCCTCGAAAACTTTTGGTTGGATGTATTTGATCCTGTTCTTGTATAAGTATAGGTGCTTCAGGTTGAGCAGTCCATTGAAGACGCCGTTTTCCAAATTAGATAATAAGTTGTCGTTAAGCAGCAATGATTTCAGGTGTCTGTGTTTTTGGAAGGTGTTCACCTTTATGTGCTTTATTTTGTTGTGCCTCAAGTCCCTAGGCGAGTAAAATATCACAACGTAATCAGAACGAATTGATTTATTGAGGACTAGTGTTTCGAATACTCCAAGTTTGAAAATCCATTTGTACTACAAATGCATTGTTTCGCAGTAGATCTTGCATATACCAAATTCTATGAGTATGCGTAAGGTTTTGTTTTGAAGAGTACAATAAGGGGATGATTCTCCATGTTGTTAGATAATCTATGTGATCCTTGGTATTAAGAATCGTGATCAAATTCGAGATTACGTAATTGCATTGAGGTGGTTTTTGATTAGCTCAGCTTTAATATTTATTCAATACTCGAGAATTCCTTTTATGGTGAGTTGATTTATGACACTCATGGTATGTACACGTATGTGATATAAAGCAAATGTAATGCGTAAAACATCGAGCAGAAAGTGCAGGCTAGAATGAACCAATCGTAAATTCTCTGCTGTATCTTCGTCCAATTGTAAGCAACAATTTTCAGTATATCGAGGAATGTGCATTGCGGGCGGTCCTGGAATTGCAAGTTCCTGAAATTCGTCTTCATAATTTCCGCGTACATATCGTCTGGATATTCGGATTCCGTGTCCCAATCGATTTCTTTTTTATAGACTGTTCGCAGGGATAGGTCCCTCTTTAATTTCGTCGGTTGCCATTTCGATGACATCTGCATTTTCAGCCGATTTGGGGAGGTATGAATAGTTTACTGGTCATGTTTCGATGTCGTGAATTGGGGAATAAACTTCAAATTTTATATTCAACTTGGGAGATTTCATTTCCGTGAGGAACTGATCGATGACATAAAATGGCATGTGACTTATGAATCAGAGATAAAATAAAGAGAGGGAATACTGCGGTTCATATGGAAATAGGACGGAAATTTTGGTTCTTCCACAACTCAAAAATCCTCGTAGAATTGTGGATCTACTTGTATCGCCGGTGATCTTTTCTAATTTACACGGTCGCAATATATTTCAATCTTGCATATAATGGTACGTAATTTGTTTATTATAATGTGATGTGTAAACATTCAAATATTTAATATTTACATCAGCGAGAAGACTTGGTGGACTATACTTATCGGTTGGAGGTTTCCCGCCGAAAATTTCATACTAAGCACATTGCGAGTTCGCTTTCAGAACGAAGAGTGAAAGTAAACTTGCTTTGGTATGCAGACCGATGAATGATAATAAGCAAAATTTACTCACAGTAGAGTGGTTTGTAAAGATGTGGCTGGAACTTCGGCAAAATCCAGTTTCATACATCTTATCGTTTTTCGAAAGCAAACGCAACCTGTAGGGCATCGTTGTCCCGAATAATTTCTTCTTTGTCCTTGGACGCATAACAGGAGGACCAACAAAACCACCAAACGAAACATTCCATTCATTTTAAGCGCGTTTAGGATTTTGATTCGGCAGGATTTATTGAAATCGTGCTCTCATCATTGCGGAGAGGCTTGTGCATCTATTTATGTCTGGACAGAAACTAAGTTCCGCCAGCATCTGCCTGACTTGCTTCTCAGTTTACTCCACACAGGCATGTAGTTTCCTACATATCCTGCTGGCGATATCACGTTCTCATGTTGGGCCGAAATGCCGCTTAAATCGTGATAATGACTCTACAATCAGCTCTCCTCAAATCATTGAATCTACAATTCAATTTAATAATCCTCGATATGATCAAACCCGATTTGATTTCAATTAGGAATTTGTTAATAAATATCCTATTAAGGATGGGCTAGATTAAAACTAATGAATCATCAATCAACCATAACACAAACAAAAATAGCTTATGACACCGTGACCCACATCGGCTCGTCATAGTGGAACCGTTACAATTTTCCCCTTATCACAGAATGGCCGTATAAATTGTCTCATTCCCAGTGCGAAATTGAGGCGTTGTTGGCAGAAGAAACGGAAGTACGGTTTATTTACATCTGGCGCCTAACGAATAGGTTTACTCTCCGGAATGGAGGACAAGCTGGACAGTCATCCCATTGTGTCTTTTCGGTTGTTTCCTGGGAGCGGCCGGTCACAATGATTTGTATAGATCGTAATACCCCCTAATGCTAACGGAACCGAAGTTTATCTCATTACGTACCTCCTCGACAGGCTTATCGTAAATTTACACTGATAAATAGGTCTTCAGGATAACTTAGGCACTGGATCAACTGCACTGAATTTGGTTCGATGATTAGATGAAGAATCTTTCATTCTTCCATTCCAGTTTTTATTGCAAGCATTTTCAATTGTTCCAATTAATAAAATATGTATTTCACTCTCTTGATAGGGATGCGCAGAGATCTCTTACTGCAAGCCCTTTTACTTTTTTGGAAATGTTCAACAAATTGGTGGTTTTATTATTGTCTTGAATGTGTTGGAAAATTGGATTATTGTCTTTCACTGGATTGTTTTGCTGTCCCAAAAGTTTTGGAAAATTTTTGCAAGCAAATTTGGGTAGGGCGGTGGACTGTCTGGGAAAGGCGCACCAGCCCAATCACATTTATTATAATTTCGGAATAATATCATCACAAACAAAATTTTCATCGAATAGAACATTAATAAAATAATTTCGTTTGGCAATAAAAATAAGTCAGGCGGGACGATGCAAATGAGAACAAAAAGTAAACAGAGACAAATTTAGAAACAGCAGGAGGAGAATAGACAAACGTTCATTTTCTCTATTTTAAATCGATTATACGGTAGTCAAGACTACGTCCAATATTTAATCGATAATTAGCGGATCGCAGTTAACGAGTCCTCATGCCAAAACCCCGTCTTTTTCGTATTTGCGTATATTATTAGTGTCAAAATGTCGATTATTTGCATAACCCATCACGATGAGAGCATCTACCACAGCACGGAAAAGCCTCCGTCCTACGATTACGATTCGCCCCGCTATAAATCCAAATTGCGCGAGTTCATCCTTAATGAGAGGAAGAACAGGGTGGACATCAAAGAGCACGGGAGCATGGGCCTCGACCATGTGCGCCCCCCAAATCCTGCTGAATTTCTCCGCAAAAATGCTCCGAAACCGAAAATTAGGAGGTTGAAATTTGAGAAACCGAAACAGGTGAAACCTCCCCTGCCACCTGTCCCTTTGAGGGACGAAGTGTTGAAAGAGCAAGATGAGAAATTGAAATACCTCCCGAAGAATTTCATCAGGAAGAATGTGCAGCTTGTATTAAATTTGGAGCCAAAAGTGCCCGACAAGAGGGTCGTTATCGATCGGTACGGAGAGAGTAAAAACATTATTGAACGGGGATTGGAGCCGCAATTCATATTTTCTAAAGTTTTCGGAAAGACCCCGGGTTACCTGACAAGACTCATAAAGTTCAAGGAGAAAGTGACGCAGGCTAGGAAGGATAAAATCGGACTGGCACAACCGAAGTGCAGATATATCACGAAAGATGAACGCGATCAATTACTTAACGTGAGTTGTGCTCAATTCGTTTTCGGAACAAATTTCTCGTATTTCCTGCAATTCGCCTTAAAATATCCCTTTTCCTAATGTGATTCGAAAGTTGACAGTCCAATTCCGAAACAAATGGACACAAAAGTATCAAAGCGAAACATTCTTGTATTGGTAGCAAAAATTAAAAACAAATATTTGATAGTACCTCGCGACGCTCACTTTGAGCGGCGAAGTTATAAATAAAATAAATAAATCCAGTTTGGTTGAAATTTCTTCTTTTACAGGGTTTGAAGAAGAACTGGGAAGAACTCCAGAAAACGTACCAAGGTCTGCCAATTTTAACGGACACGATCCCAAAGATAAATAGAAAATCCCAACTTGAGTTCGACTTGAAACAACTAGAGAAAGATATCGTGTTGGTGGAACGACACCCTTACATTTATGTTTATGACGATTGATTCCACAAATTTCTCTCAACAACTGATTATTTTTTGAAAATAAATTCTACATTGACGCCAAGTCCAGCTTCATTCCACCCTTGAAACAACTCCCACTTTTACTTTAAATCTTCATAGAAGTTTCCGACATACCCGATTGAAATCTACTTGGAACAGAAAAAAATGGGAAAAACATTTCTGCTTCTAAACACACAATAGGGAAAACCGATACAATATAATTGATAACAGTTTTCCCACCATATGCTCCCCTATACCATATGGCGAGATTTGTGGAGAGCGACCGTCAACATTATTAATTGCACACTTAATCCCAACTTTAAATGCAGAAAATCAGTAAACAAATAGATAGGCATCCCGATAACTCGGGATGGATGATTATAGTCGATAGCCTCAGCACATCCCTCCATATGCTCCTGCCGAAGGGTCGTGACGCCGAAATGCAGAGGTGCCCGTACAAAAGTGAGAGGAACTGCAGTGTTAAACCAAGAAATAACAAAGTGCGAATTAGAAGATCAAAGGCAAATGCAAGAGAAAGAAACCGGATGCATGGATTAAATGCAGCTTTAGACCGACTGAGGAGGTATTAGTGTTGCTTATTAATACTCCCCAACATTCATTATTATTACAATTTAAACAATATTTATCCTACAATCCTTGACAGTATGACAACCGAATCTTTGTACTTCCAGTCATATGCCCGTGCAGCAAGTGGAAATCCACTCTTCACTACAAAAGTTGTCCAAAATAGAAACTTTACGTCTCGCAAGAAATTACATAACAGCCTTGTCCCAAACGCTACAAGAAGGAGTGCCAATGGACACGACCAGATTTTTAAAGATCCTCAGTAGAGACCTCAGCCAAACAACGTCCAATTTATTGGCAGGAAGACTAATGATGGGCGAGTGTTTCACCAAGAGGTACCCAGAACCTTCTCCTCCGAACGACTACAATTGCGGATACCAGAATTCGAATGACGCTGACTGGCAAAACCCAAATTTTCCCAGCATCCCCAACAACTACAACCTGTGGTTTTTCAATAAGAATAGAAAAATGCACGACAACAGAATTTGCGGTGAGCAAATGGCGGATGGGAATTTTTGGAACAACGAATACCTCACGAATAAATTCAATTATAATTGTAACATAAAACAGTTATACCATCCATATTCCGATCCATATTTATAATTTTCTTCTGTAGGATAAATAAAAATTTACGGCAATTTTACCTACCACATAAGCTTATCCAATCAGTTATTCGCAAGACGAGCAATATTTTCGTTAGCGTTATTTCGCTCTACATACTCTTTCACAAGTGCGTAACATCTACATAATATCACTGATAATTTTAGGACGAGAAGGTCAACATAACACATTGCATTGGTCCGAATTGCAATGAAGTCATGCAGTCCATTATTAAAACTCTATACTGTTCTAGTTCTAATTTTACACCGAAAATGTCGTAATTTCATTGTGTTCACTAGAATCAACCAAAACTTAAACAGAAGGTATAATACACCCACATCTATCTACTAAATACAGTATTATTTTCTGCTCTTTTAACGTATCCAGTCGATTTAGAGAAACAAGAAGGAAGAAAAGTCAGTTATTTAAAAAATCTATTAAGCCCAATAACAAATTTACAAAAGAAACAATCGTAATACATTGTGTATACACATACGTGTGTGGTTTTCTAATTGGTTTCTGGGTTTGTATATGAATTTCTAATTACATTTACCCAACATTTCAGTCAAAGTTTGATGTTGTACAGAAATGTTTTTCAACAGCTGCGCTAATGAACATTAAAATACTCTTAAACTGTGTAACGTGACGTCTAAGATTTGAATCTCTCAACTGCATACTCAATTTTCATCGCCAATTAGTAGTAGTATCATGCTTGTTCCATGGTAGTATGTACATACATACTTATGTATTTGTTTAAATTGGTTACTTTCGGAAGTTTGATCGTATTCTACAGGGTGTCCCGTGGCGTGACAGCCATAGCTCACAGAGGTGTCCTAGAGCTAAAAATAATTTGACTACATCATATAACGAATCCTCAAAACCTAAACAAACATACAGCCCCTTAAAGATTAATTGTTTTTAATTTTTATAATTGGCTATAACTTCTGCATTTATCAACCATTTTTGTCCATATTTGATGTGCACATCTATATATTATAAGATCAATTGTTGATATCAATTTCAGTAAGAAATAAAAATCTCCCCGTAGGCGTCATGTCCCGGATGGCAATTTTTGGGGCGGCAATATACAGGGCCCTGCAACAGTGTGTCGGGCTTTCCTAGCTTCTTTCCCGTGAGATAGAAAAAAAATTCGTACAAAAATTTTTGGTTCTAAAATATTTATATCGTGAAATTATTTTCATACTACAGGGTGTCCAATAAAGCAGCTACGGACCAAACATACCATTTTTTAAATGGTATGATAACTTGTTTATTGCATTTTCGTGTTTACTGCAACACTTAGTTTTTGATCCATAAATTGAAAAAGCTCATAATTTTGAGTATTGTAGTATAAAATTTTAAATAATTTGCATAATGAAATTTCCGAAAAACTGCAAATGAAGTTGAAGCTGGGAGACTAATTTATTAATGACTAATTCAACTATACGGCGTCGAATAAAATGTGTATCTACCGTCAAATCGTCAGTACCTATATCAAATTAGGTATCAACAAAGTTGGTGCCTCATTAGAAATAGAGCGTACTTCCACTGTAAGTATATGTTTTCCTATCTCCATAGCCGTACAACAATGTTATCTTTTTGCAAAATTTCCTCAATTCAAATATCAGAGAATCACTTGCAACATGATAATTTGCTATGGTCAACCAAAAAAAAAAATTTTTCAACGTCGTCTAGTCAAATGATTAAAGAAATAATGTTCCCGACTTGAACTTTTATTGCATTTTTCTCGCAAATTTCTTTATGCAACGTAATGAAATTTTTATATCAAAATACTCAAAAAAATATGCTCTTTCATTTTATTGAACAAAAAAATAGGGATTGTCATTAAACAAATACGTCCTTTGTGGTCCTTCAGGCACACGCCGCGCCGCTGATCATAGTTATAACACATTTCAAAAGATAGCAAATATAAAATACTATTTGACCTGTCTGAGCGTTTTTTGCAACAAAGCAGTATTTTGCAAAATATTTCAGGTGTTCCAGACTTTTTGTCCACCCTGTATATAATTTCTCCATGCTATCGATAAATACGTGCGAGGCACTATAACGTCACGACCAGTTTATGGACTGCATGGGGGATGGGGAGAAAAGGGGTCCCTTTGAAATTCAAAATCTCCTAAACTAGACATATTTTAGTCGAATAAACGCGATGAGGCGTCTTTTTACTGTTCAGACTATCAGAAAAAAATCTAATTTATTCATCTTAGTCGCCCATGGCGGCATTGTAATGTTGCTGCAACTTTCTGTGCTATGTGGAAAGTATTATCGCTCATACCAGTGATTTTATTAGATACACGTATCAAATAATCGCTGCTCATACCTATTCTTGCAATGGCGAATCTAAACTTTTTTCTATTTTCTTAGACTTAGATCAAAATTGATAGATATTGACTATTTGGGTTAAATTTGTTTTCAGTAAGGTCACTAACACCGCAAAAAGAGTTTTATAATACTATAATATTGGTGAAAATGTAAGATACTTACGTGAGCAAAACGTTGAAGAAGACATGGGGGAAAGTCATTACCATCGTTGGTCTTCCATCAATAGTACTTACATCACATCGAAAACTTCCATGCAATTTTCTTTTGTTTGTTCCTCAAAATGAGGGAAATTTCAAAAACTTTTACATTGGTTTTTCCGCAATTTTCTAAGTATTCGTCAATGGGGTGTTCAAAATTAGTAAACATATGTTTAGACCCAGAAAATTAATTCCCTTTGATGTTTGTTAAGAAAGCGAAAACGTAAATTTGGAGAAGGGAACTTTAAAAGACAGACAGATCAATTTTTAAAATATATTAATCGCGATCATGATAATGGAAACGTAGGTATTACTGGAAAAACAGTGAACAACAATTATAGTTATAATAATTAACATTATAAAGTACCCACCTTAACATTGCTTTCAAACGACCGTTTAATGTCAACCAATTCCATAGGTAAATCGCAGTAAGGGCAAAGCAATTTATATTCTTTCTCAATTTCCTTGCTCACACGACATTTACACAATGTGCAATAATAGCTTGAGTACAAATCCACTGGCATCAATGAGATGGCACAACGCATTTCGGAATGATGGGGAATGCAGTTTGGCCCGGTAATACTTATTTATTGTTAAGGATAATTCTTGTAAAATATTGTTAAAATTATACAAATGCTAATTTTTTCTTTCACATTTTTTTATGTAAATTAGAAGCTGTCGCAAAATTTTATTAAACAGAGGAATTCTTCAACGTTATTAATTTTCAATTTGACTTCTATCAGTAGGTACTACTGCAGTCTACTGAAGAGAGACTATAATAAAACATTAGCAGTTTAACTTTAAATTTGGGTAAACTGCTATTGAGAAACCGACCATAAGGTGTGAATCCAAAGTGGTAAAACTGACATTCAAAAAGACAAATTCAGGCAAAAAAATAAAAAAAGGATATTTTGCCTGCAGAAAAAGCATGTAGCTTGTTTTGGGTATTCCAAGCAATTCGCCTTGCTGACCACATCCAACATTTCATCGACCAGATTCGAACAGCTTTCTATGGTAGATGGATCGTTCAAAACCGACTGTTTTAAAAACGTATTCAGCACATCCAAGCTTTGCATTTGGAACTCACTGAGTCGGGTACCGGATGAATGTAATGCCAGCAAATGTTGCATCCGATATATAGCCAATTTCAAGTTGATCATGTACAGAATGTATTCGCAGGACTTTATGTTGAAATTATCCAAATACTGCACTTGTTCGAAGGATATTTCCGATATCTTAGAAAGCATGATGTACGTCTTTAACTTAACGAGTGGTAATGCGTCGTAATTAACAACTTCCATTCGATTGCAGGGAATCTGCTTATCTTGTAATGAAGTTATCCTGGACAAAATACAACATTAAAATATGATACTAGAATATGTATAGGAAAAAATCACCTTAATGCTTCAAAACAATCCCAGAGGTTACCGATGGAATTTCTTGGATTCCCCAATACCATTTGCATTGTGTCAAGAGCTTTATTAACGTAGAATGAAACCATATAAAACCTATTGTCAGCTTTGAATTCTAGGCACATTCTGCAATACGACGTCAAAAATGCAACGTACGCTTTATTAGGCGAAAAGATCATTCCATGCGCTTTCCTCAATGACCAATTCAGATTAACATTGATCACCTTCCATGATAGATCGATCTTGTTGCCCTTACATGAGATCACTATCTCTCTGAGTGAACCATTGAAGTTCAACAGAGCAATTTTATTATTTTGCAATAATTTCACGTCGGTTACTATATTCCCAGTTTGGAAGTTGCAGACATCCAAAATTGTCGCATCATCATCAATGAGATATATAACCAGATAAGTGCCTTTCACAGCGAGGATATACATTTTATTGTTTATCAAGAGTATATTCAAATAGCTTATATCCAATTCATCTTCGTCATCATGAAGGAGTATGGACTCATCGAAATTTATTTCATCACCGGAAATATTTGTTGGTATCGACATTATTTTTCCTAATATATTGCCAACAGTCAATAAACCTGAAAAAGTCATAGGAATTTAAATATTCCATTATAAAAATTATTGTTAATGTACCTACCGCAGCCATTGAAATATTTCCAATGTATCGAAGATACATTCTGCAAAGTGCTTGAAAACTTCGCTGAAAGTCTAGGCGCGATATCGTCGATATTATGGTCAACGCAATTTATTTTCCAAAATGTGATATCTCCATTCATGTGACCTACAATCAGGTAGCAAAATGTTTCTGTTTTGTTCGAGAAACGATTTGTCCAAGTGAAATCTGAAATGATTTAAGTACATAACAAATAAGGAAGCATGAATAAAAAAATTCAAATAGCTTATACATAGCATAGTAAAATGATTCATACTATCATACCTAAGGGTTTCGTCTGCTCAGAACGCTGTATCAACTCGTGGTACTGCTGCTCAGGTTTAATTAGATCTGTATTCCAAGAGCTTTTAGTCAGTTCTACATATTGTGCAGTCAAATTAACTAAACTTTTGTGTTCAACTTGGAAATTTTTTGCTGTTGTTCTACCATATATGTGTAAAGCACCGCCATTACTCAAAACAGCTATAACACAATGTTGCTTCGCAATTATTGCCGGAGACCAGGCGGCTTTTAGCACTTTATGTTCCAACGGGGAGAGTATGCCTCCATCCGTTCCCAAGTCTGTTCTCAGAACAGACTCGTATAACTGAAGTTGTGGTAAACTGTCACAGAAATCGCTGACCTTTATCCCCAAATTTTCTCCTAGACTGTATGTCGAACAAGGGATGAAGAGCTTTTTCATTGAGAATATCGGCCACATATTGTCCTTAATCAAGTGAAGTTCTGCTATGTATACTCCATCGCAACTAGTCAACAATATCCGATGGTCTTCGGAGTAGTCGCATGCGAAGTAAGATTGGACTCTTTTTGATAAGTAGTAACTCTTCACATGGCGCAGTTCTCCGAGCATATTTCTTCCTTTGGGGTTCACCTTGTTGTTGGAAAAGATTTGCATCAGAGAGGAAAACACTTTTGATATTGTGCCTACTCTTCAAACCAATCAATGGATAATTTTGACAAACAGGCAAAAACCAATTCTACCCCTATAGTGTATCGGGAAAAGTTTGAGGAAAATTAATAAACCACCAGCTGAGTCGAATGAGTGTGTTAATAATTTAAAACGAAAAATATCAGAAACAAGTTGTTGAAAAAACTAAATGTTTGTAATATTTAAATGAATTTTTATGTGTTTAGGGGGAGTCTAGTTTCATATTACCATTCACATTAGAGTAAAAGGGAGAGAAAAGGATAAAGCATCCCTCACAAAAAATGTCGCTGTATAAATCACCCTTTACCAAGCAAATCAAATTCCTGGATAAAATAGGGGCAGTTACACTATTCAAAGAAACGTCCATCGAACGCAAGATTGTCCTGTTAGTTCTTTGCTCTCTGGTCGTACTACTTCAAATTTCCGTCATCATTTTCGTTTACGAGAATTTCGACAATCCGAGAAAATTCCAAGGAATTCAACTAATTTTCGCCTATTTCGGAGGGACTATCCAAATGCTTCACTTCATAATTAAGAAAAGGAACATGGAAGAACTGCTTAAGCAAATCGAGAAAACAACCACCGACTTTAAGGTTTTCTTCTGTGCAGGGAACTATGAGAATCCCGCCATAGGAATAGTTAATAAACATTACAAGATAATTGTTGGTATGATCGTTTTAGAAGCCCTTCCTGGCTCTATTTATTCCGTCACAGTTCCCTACATAAGCAACGGAACGCTCCTACCATACGAAGAAACTTGGTATCCTTTTGACAGGACTAAATCCTACTGGGGTATAGTGCTGTTACAAATTGTAACGCAGCATTACTATACAGCTTACACTTTTCTGATCACTATACTATATCTGAAGATTTGCTGCGTTTTGGCATTGGAGTTTAGCATCTTAAACCATTCTATTAAAAACATAGGGCGAGAAGACCTGGACATCTCTAAACAAATTAGGAAATGCGTGGACTATCACGTCCAATTACTCATGTACTATTGGATCAATTGATTTAAATTTTTATTAATCGGTTTCGAACTTAATAATTTTTGTGTATGTGTATATTCACCATATTTCAGGTGTTACAATTTATTTCAAAATTTCTACTCGATGTTCATATTCGCAATGTACACCATCGGAGTTTCGACTATCTGCTTTGGAGTACACGTACTGACATCCACTCAAGGAATAGGCCAATATAAAACAAACGTAGCTGCTTACATCTATGCTATGTTAGTTGCAATTACGATGTTCTGTTGGTTTGCAATGCAAGTCACTTCACATGTAAGTATTATTATAAATATGAATCCCAATTTACAGTTTCCAAAAGTGTATTTCACATTTTTGCACTGATGAATCATATCATGCAGGTTGTTGTTTTTATTGAATTATTATTGTCTTTTCATTGTATCATCATCGTCTTTTTATACTCTTCAAAGCGGAGTTTTATGTATTATTGTATTAGCCTTTTCATTATATAATCATTAGCTTTCTCATCATATGTGTCGTTTTAATTATTCTTTAGGCACAAGACACCAGGAATTGTGTATATTCAAGCGACTGGTATTCATTCGACAGGGAAAATAGAAAATTAATGCACATATTCCAGCAGAATTGTGAAAATGTGAAACCGATTAAAGCTGGAAAAATTTTCGAAGTCTCACTCGTCAATGCCGTTGAGGTATTTTTTGTTGTATTTACAAAGGATTAGACTCCAATTACCTCAATCATTTTTAGATAGCGAAAATGGGATTTTCCTACTACACCCTATTGCAAAAAATGTCTGCACATCAGTAGATAGCAAATGTTGAAATTGATCCTACACTCATAAAAAATTGATTTTACGCTAAGAATCATTAGATTGTGCCACATATTTTATTCAATATATCACTAGATGTTCTATTCAATATGCTGTTTTATTCAACATGCTATTTAATTCAACATGCTACGTTATCCAACTTGCTTTTCCAACTGGAATTGGAATTGTCAGGTGTAATTTGAGTTTTCCAATTAATCATTTCGTGAATATGTTACCGTATTTCATCGATTCTAAGCCGCACTTTTTGGACATATATTTAGGTATGAAAATCAGGATGCTGCTTAGATTCGATGGCGGCCTACAATCGATGTAGTTTTGATCTTCATTATAGTAATATCTAAATACCAACAGTCTTCTAAAACCGCTTGGATTTATTCCGTTTTACCAAAATCATGGGTTACATTTATATGATTTAATTTTGTTTATTAGGACGGTAAATACATTTTCACCTACCTACAATTTTCCTTCTTCTATTCTAATTCTAATGATTATAGTTTATCAGTAATCGAAGAAGTCTGCTTCGCTGAATCACTCAAAATAGCTATAGCACAATGCTGCTTCGCAATTATTGCCGGAGACCATGCGGCTTTTAATACTTTATGCTCCAACAGAGAGAGTATACCTCCATCTGGTCTTAGAACAGACCCGTGCAATTGAAATTGCTGTAAACTATCACAGAAATCGCTGGTCTTTATCCCTAAATTTTCACCTAAACTGTATGTCCAACAAGGGATGAAGTGCTTTTCAATGGAGAATATTGGCTAAATATTGCCTTAATTAAGTGGTGTTCTGCTATGTATACGCCATCGCAACTAGTGAACAATATCCGATGGTTTTCGGAGTAGTCGTATGCTAAGAAACATTGCACTCATTTTGATAAGTTGTAACTCTTCACGAGACGCAGTTCTGTGAGCATATTTCTTCCTTTGGGGTTAACCTTATTGTTGGCAAAGATTTTCATCAAAACACTTTTTATAGTGTGCTCACTCTTCCAAATTATGCGGTCGACACAATCAGCAATCCGTACGTCCATATTCCGCAACTCCGTCACACCGCAACGGACCCTCCCCAGCCGGAGCCAATCGGCAGAGACATATTATCCCTACTCTCTGGGCAGAGATGCCGGAGTTGCGGAGTACGGGCTACAGATTGCTTATTGTGTCGAGGCCGTTAATCAATAGATAATTTTGAAAAACTGGTAAAAACCAATTCTAACAATATAGTGTATCGAGAAAAGTTTGAGGAAAATTAATAAACCACCAACTGAGTCGAATGGCTGTCTTAATAATTTAAAACGACCAATATCAGAAACAAGTTGTTGGAATAACTAAATGCTTGTAATATTTAAATGAATTTTTGTGTGTTTAGGGGGAGTCTAGTTTCATATTACCATTCACATGAGAGTAAAAGGGAGAGAAAAGGATAAAGCATATTATCATTCACATTAAAGTAAAGAGGACAAAAGAAATAAAGTATCCCTTAAAAAAATGTCGCTGTATAAATCACCCTTCACCCAGCAATTAAAATTCCTGGATAAAATAGGGGCAGTTACTCTATTCAAAGATACGTCTATGAAACGCAAGATTCTGCTGTTAGTTCTTTGCTCTCTGGTCGTACTACTTCAAATTTCCGTCATCATTTTCGTTTATAAGAATTTCGACAATCCGAGAAAATTCCAAAGGGTCCAACTAATTTTCGCCTATTTTGGAGGGACTCTCCAAATGCTTCACTTCATAATTAAGAAAAGGAACATGGAAAAACTGCTGAAGCAAATCGAGAAAACAATCACCGACTTTAAGGTTTTCTTCTGCGCAGGGAACTATGAGAATCCTGTCATAGGAATGGTTAACAAACATTACAAGATAATCGTTGGTACGATCGTTTTAGAAGCCCTTCCTGCCTCTATTTATTCCGTCACAGTTCCCTACATAAGCAACGGAACGCTCCTACCATACGAAGAAACTTGGTATCCTTTTGACCGAACTAAATTCTACTGGGGTATAGTGCTGTTACAAATTGTAACGCAGCATTATTTTGCGGCGTACACTTTTCTGATCACTATATTATATCTGAAGATTTGCTGCGTTTTGGCATTGGAGTTTAGCGTCTTAAACCATTCCATTAAAAATATAGGACGAGAAGACCCGGACCACTCGAGGAATAGGCCAATACAAAACAAACGTAGCTGCTTACATCTATGCTATGTCAGTTGCAATTATGATGTTCTGTTGGTTTGCAATGCAAGTCACTTCACATGTAAGTATATGAATCCCAATTTACAGTTTCCAAAAGTGTATTACACATTTTTGCACTGATGAATCATATCATTCAGGTTGTTGTTTTTATTGAAATATTATTGCCTTTTTATTATATCATCATTGTCCTTTTATACTCTTTAAAACGACGTTTTATTTATTATTTTATTGGCCTTTTCATCATACGGTATAATCATATTTTATTCAATATACCATTAATGTTCTATTCAATATGCTGTTTTATTCAACATGCTACGTTATCCAACTCGCTTTTCCAACTGTAATTTGAATTGTCATGTGTAATTTGAGTTTTCGAATTAATCATTTCGTGAACATGTTAAATGCAAATTTGGCTGTAGTGTAGTAAATATAGCACAGCTTCGTATTTTGGAGAGGGGTTAATGTAGATGTTAAACGTGATGTTATAGTTCCGTCGGAACCTCAAGTATGCTAACGAAACATAGATCAGACCGTCATTTGTTTGGCTTAAATATTATATGCCATAAATGCATTAGAAATTTGCATAACATTGAATATTCAAATGGTGTGTCATTCGCCTATATGTATTCAAAAAATTATAACTGTTATAATTCGATTGTCATATTTACCCTGCAGTTTACTGTTGAGTTTTCTTGATGATGCTATTTCATTATTGCACACGTGAACTTTTTAAATTTCCATTACTTTTAAATCATTTGTAGTGTTCAATTAGAGATGTTATAATATATTTGTGTTCAATGCCTTCGAGGTTATGTGGCATGTTGATATTTAGAGTGAATTATGAGTAACGATGCACACAGGCAACATGCAACACCTCCTAAACTGGGTTTAGGTGTTGCAACATGTGTTGTTAACAATGGCTCCATCTGTTTTGGAAATGACTCGGCGAACTATGATCTTGGGTCATGTCTGCGAATAACCAGGGGAAATGTTCATTGAAATTAATCAATTCAACAATTCGAATAGGGAATTGTAGTGGTTTTATTAGTAATTCCACATATCAGTGGCCAAGGCTTCTCTGTAGGTCTTGCGAGAGATGGAGAGGATATTCCTTACAATGTACTGGCACAAGTGAAGCACAAACGAATGAGCTACCACCTGATAAAACGTTTCTAATTCACCACTTAATTTCTTTATTTGGCTAACCTACAATATGAAACCTTAGATTTACAAATCATTCCCTAAGAAGTTTAAAATTAAACGATCATACGTTGTTCTTGTCGACGTTTCTGCTGAATTAGACATGGAGGGATATCCAGAAGAAAACCAAAACGACAGTATACCCGGAAATTAGGTATTAATCGTATTTACAAAAATATAAATTAGATCGGACTACTGATTGCAGAAATCAGATTGTATAAACCTGCCGATCTGATGGATTCATCTTTCAGAGCTAGTCACAATTCGATTCGTCATGAATTGATTTGGTGAAAGAAACAAAATGCATATGTGCTCCAGGTAATACTATTTTAGTATTAGCAACGGCACGCCACATTTTTGATGGAAAGGCATCAAAATAAGGATAGTATTTACATCTCGTATGGTAGTTCGATTTAGCTGATTCAGTTTTTGTGAAAACAAGACATATTTTTTTAACTTATAAAAACTTGAAAGTAGAAACACTGCGTTACCGCGACTGAAGTGCGCCAGTCACAACCGGTTATAATCTGTCGCGGTAGCGATGCCGACTTTCTCGCCGATCCCTCGATCGTTCTCTTGTCCTCCACAAGAACTCGTCCACAGATCGATCGTACGACCGTTTATCGGAGTAGGAAATCAGTCTGCTCGATGGATACTCCGGCAACGGAAGTCCATCGTAGTAGCGAGGTGGTGGCGGTATGGCGTCGTATTGCGCAGTGCCATACAAGCTGGGAGGTGGCACGTAGGGTAGAGGTGGCAACTGGTGTTGCATAGTTCGCATGTAATCTGCAACGTATGCTTCGGCAGCTGCCGCAGTATATGGTCGTGAAGAATCTCGCTCGTAGTAGAGTGAGTAGCGATCCCTCCGTGGCGACGGAGACCGCCTGTCTCTGTAAGCTGAACTGGAGGAAGTGAGGCCCCTGCTTGTGAGGAAGAACTTCCGCCGGGAAAAAACTGAATTCTGCCCTCGATACCTATAAATATACAGACACATTTATGAACGGACCACTACAATAGATTTCTACAATAGATTAATCCTAGTACAGGCTATTTTTTTTAAACAGAATAACGCCTGTATATGAGATGAGTGGAGCATCTTTTACCCCTTTGAGTGCCAAGGAGCGCGATCGCGCTTCTTGATACACTAGCCAAAAGTGCCATGAGCGCGATCGCGCTTCTTTACCTGTGTGGCGCCCTAATTCGTATTCGTTATATCTATTGGTTTCAAGTTAATTTTCGGGATAAGAAAAATCAATTAGAGAAAGTACTCAAACCTCCTGAGTTTTATTTCTTGAAAGCATGCATGATATGCTTCAAGATACAATGGGGTCGTTCACGAATTTTTGAGTATAGTACTAAATGATAGTCATAGCTGACCAAAGACCAATCCTATGCTTGATTTCCTCCAGAAATACTTAGTTTTTAAATTATTACAAATTAAAAACTCCTCTGACGTCACGAGCGCACGAAAATAAAAGGCAACGTTGTACAATCACAAGGGAGGCTTACTCGTTCTTTGATTGGTTGAACATGTACATGCGTAATGGATGATCTGATTGCGGACAAATAAATAAATATTACAATTGTCACTTTTGGAAGGCGGTTGACATTACCCATGGATTCAATAAGTCTTGCTTTTTGTTTGTCTATTTTGCTGTCATCATCTGCCTGGCTTTTGAACCAATCAAATACCATATAGCTCTCTCATGTGATATGCACTGTTGTCATTTATTTTCGTGCGCTCGTGACGTCACACGGTAATAATTCAAATTTCAATAATTAATTTCTCTTCCAAGACCAAACAATCATTACTCTCGTTATCGTTATCAATATTTAAGGCTATAAGCTGTAATATAAAATGATTTTCTGCCAAATCCCAGACTTCGTGGACAACCCCATTGTATCCTCGATCTTTTAGTACTTTTTATGTTGAAACATTTTTGATTTTTTGAAAAACTTTTAACGTAGGCATTTGCAGTTGGTGTGCGCCTAGTAGTTGCCAAGCCCAGTGAAATATTATACATTAAAACTTTATCTAGAGAAAATTCCAGTTTCTGTGGAAACTGCGCTTCATATTATTTCAAGTTGGTTCTTGTAAATAAAGATGGGTGACTGGTAGAGATCAAATCTAATTTGTTCCAAATGCAAAAAAGGGCTTCATGGATTATGTATTGGGCAACATAAATATTTGTAACTGATAAACTGCAGAGTAACAGAATTACATTTTATTTTGGTTTTATACCTATGATGAAATTATGTATAACATAATTTTTTGTTTTTGAAATGTTTTTCGTGAATGAAGTGCTTTAAAATGATTCAAGAAATATATTTTTAATTTTCTTTCCAACACTAGCAGTATGGCACTTTTGGGTAGTTCTCTGAAAATCATGTTGGCACTCAAAGGGTTAATGTTGGTCAAGTACAGCCTAAGGAGTGGTTGAACAGAGAGATTTTTGTTTTTTTTACAACAGTTTAGTTTTAATTAGTAAAAACTTGAAAAACGATGGTTGACATTTGAATGTGCGCAGTTCCATATCTGAATTTCTCAAACTAACAATGGAATGTGCGCAGCTCCAAATCTCATTTGGTAAAATCTCCACATTTACCCAAATGACTAGGCATTCGAGAAAATAACGGGTTCCACTACACTCCTACGACATATGCACATACGGCTTATTACTCCGCTCACCCCGGTGCGGTGCGGGGCCCAGCTAAATGAATAAACTAACGTCTTTATTAAAACGCCCGCGGCCTTTTCATTCCCACCCGGCCACCTAAACCGTGTCAATTCGATGCAAATTACAAATTGTGCGTGTTAATTATTAACATCATCATCGCCCGTAATTAGGTTCCGTTCCTTTTACTCCGAATCCTCCGGCACTTTCCACTCACAATTCCGCCAGCTTCAATGGGGATTTACAACGCTTTGTTGGCGGGTTTTCGTCTTTTTAATCCCCACTCGCCGACCGCTCATCTCTGCGCTCCTTCCCTTGTTTCGTACATCCGTCGAGTGTTTTCGGGTTCGCAACTAGGCTCCAACTCAAACTGCACGGTATAATAATCCTGATTTAAACGAAACTTCCGCCGCGAAAGGGAGCCAAGCTTAAAATTTCAGCCTAAATTTCTGAAATTAAAGTTGCGATTATCTGGCCCGAGTTCGCTTCGTATTGTTACGATCTACAGCCGATAATTTTAGCGGTTTGGTTTTGTTGAAAGTCGACGTATCTGTCTGATCCTCCTAACTATGTGTTTTAAATTTGAACTAGTTTTCTAAAAATTTAGACCGAAAATCCACATTTGATTATTCTCAGATTTGAATTTGTACACACCTGAAAAGAGTACTAGCACTACTCTTTTAAAACGTCGGTTTGAAGAGTACAATTACAACGTATAGGCACAGACGAGTATACTATATACAGGGTGTCTCACCGTTTGGTATTAGTAGGATTAAGGCTTTGTTTTTATAGATGGACGAAATGTGTAAATAGCAAAGTTGTAGGTGGGAGAGATGCGCATCGTCTAAAAATATGTTCGTTTATACAGGGTGTCCAATAAAGCAGCTACGGACGAAACATACAATTTTTTAAATGGAATGATAACTTTTTAATGCATTTTCGTGTTCTCTGCTGGAAAATGATGGGACTTTAATAACATAATTGGGCACTTCCCATTAACAGTTGAGAAGATATTGAGGATTTCCGATCGAAATCGTCTCCCTTTCATCGGTTTATTTTGACGTCCCTACAGAAGATAATGGAATTTTGTTTGTGCAGGAGCATCCGGTAACATCTCAATTTTGTATTGCATCATAAATTTCAAGATATTTGACGAAACAATTGAATAATGGCATCTTTCTCACCATCACTGTTTTCTCTCTTATTTCAAATGGAATGCCTAGAGTTTTTCATCATAAATCTATCATAAATTAAATTCTGAACACTTCATGTACTACTCCCTATACCTAAAGTTAACGGTTAACGAGTTATGAAAATACAGCAATACCTTTCCTAAAAAAATATGTAGACCCTTGGCGCGTGACATGTAATCATCCAACATCATTCAACTGTTTCTTCATATATCATGCAAATCTATGATACAATACAAAATTAGAGATGTTTTCTAAAGACCCTGCTCAAACGAAATTCCATTATCTGTTATTGGGACGTCAAAATAGATCGATGAATGGGAGACGATTTTGATATGAAATCCTCAATATCTCTGAACCGTCGATGGGAAGTGCCCAATTATTAAAGTCCCATCATTTTGCAGCAGAGAACACGAAAATGTATTTAAAAAGTTATCATTCCATTTAAAAAATGATGTGTTTGGTCCGTAGCTGCTTTATTGGACACCCTGTATAAACGAACATATTTTTAGAAGATGCGCATCTCTTCTACCTACAACTTTGCCGTTTACACATTTCGTCCATCTATGAAAACAAAGCTGTAATCCTACTAATACCAAACGGTGAGACACCCTGTATAATTATTAGTCTATGGTATAGGCTAATTTCACAATTCCAACACCAGGCATTGTTTTCTAAAGGTTAAATTAAATATCAACGCACGACTCATTCTAATCACTGCAAGAATTTTTTAATCATAAGAAATTCTCTTCTTGTGAACGTTTCTACACGAACGATACCCCATTCCCACAAACCGTCGCGTAAAAACTCCTCACGGCATCCGCGCCTATTATGCGCAGCGCCCAATTTGTAAACATCTTGTAGTTTTTCGGACGGCCCCGTCCCCAAAGGAGAGCGCGCCGTGCAGAGGCCCGGAAAATATGCGAAAACGTCAGTCCGTCATAAATCCGGAACGAGACAGCATCCGCGCTATTCCGCGAGGAATTAAGACCGGCCCCGCCGTTCGGGGGAATGCCGCAAACTTCGCATTTGGGCGTTTCGTGCGAGCGGACATTTCAGAAATTTTGATGCTATCGGCACCGAATCAACACACGTTAACTAATCGTTTTAATGAGGCCGGCGGGGGATGCGAAAAACTCTTATTAGGGAGCAATTAATTAAGCGGACCGTCGCGTCGCCCCCCCTTCGCGCGGTCGTGCAGGTACAATGATCACTGATGCGAGGGAACAAAATGCCCAGTTCTTCAAGATATCGAAACAATTATAAGACCACAGCTTTCAAATGATTCCCACTAATTCATGATTCTTATACATTATTCTTATTGTTATTTTTGTTCTTGTTCTTGTTCTTATAAATGTCTGTTCGGCCAAATGACCGTTCGGATAAATGGCCATTCGGATAAATGTCCATTCGGATAAATGTTCTTTCGGCCAAATGTCCGTTCGGCCAAATGACCGTTCGGCAAAATGTCCGTTCGGATAAATGTCCTTTCGGATAAATGTCCATTCGGACAAATGTCCATTCGGAGAAATGTCCATTCGGACAAATGCCCTTTCGGATAAATGACCTGTCGGATAAATGTCCTTTCGGATAAATGTCCTTTCGGATAAATGTCCGTTCGGATAAATGTCCAATCGACCAAATGTCCGTTTTACCAAAAATCCGTTCGGCCAAATGTCCGTTAGGCCAAATACCAAATGCGATTCCATTCCGAGCAATTCGCTTTCAACCAAAGGATTTCGAAAACCCCCCAAAGGACTTCACACAAAATCACCCTAAAATCAGTCAGAGGCCGCGGCCACCAGGAAATTATTTATTGAGAAAAATGGATAGTAAAACCTACGGAGCCATACGAACCCGCGTCAGAGCAGGAAAGGCATTAATATTTGAGATACGTCAGTCCGCTGTAATGGAGGAAAACGGAAATCGACGGCTTTAGTCGTGGATACGTTTTAAATTTAATTTTCCTCCACTTTCGCATAGGATTCGCGTTCGCCGATACGGACGCAGGATGGGGATACGCAGGGCGCGAGTCGAAACGAAATTAATAAAATCCGGCGGAGCTAGGAGATTTAAGAGGTGAAAAACGTGATGGCGCCAATCGGCGGGGAAAATTGACGCGAGTACGCGGTTCGGCCGTCCTCAAACGAATCCCTCGATCCGAATAGTTTTTTCTCCTCGAGTGAGCGGCCGGTAATTAACGTTTCCTTTGTCGGGAGGACGCTATTTGAATAGCCTCGACCTCCCCAGAAACAATATAACAGTAATTAGGAAGACATGTGTGATTAGAAAAAAATTAAGTGTTCCCGTGGTGAATCGCAGCCTATTTGACAATTGATCGGAACCAGTTCGAGAGGAAAAAATCCGGGGCGGCCGCGATTCGGTAGCCGTTCGTAAAGAACTCACTTAAATGTCAATTTCATTTAACCCGGAGCGCTTTTTCTATAATTGCCGGTCTACTAGTGTTTAGCGTTTGATAGGTTTCGGAGTAGACAAAAGAATGGTCGAGAGCGATGAACCTCCTGAATCCGAGGCTTCGGCATTAGGCGTCAACCCGCTGATCCGAATGTGAGCAATCAACGTTCTGTTGGGAGAGAACTTTGTTTGGGAGAGAACAAGAAGCAGGAAGATTACATTTTGGTCGCTCTTGGGTTACAATTCGAACTGTGCGATTCTCGTTGCGTCATTATACGTTGAAAACGAAGTTATCCTCAGCATAAGTTTCAAAAGTATTATTGATTTTGATATACAGGGTGTCGCAGAATATGTGGGCAATCTCTCAGATTTGGATAGGTCACTGAAAAAGAGAAAACAAGTTCCTATAATTTTTTTCCTACGGCCCCCTCCTATTTAGTTTATCAGGGGCGGCTTCAGCACAAAAATGTCAATTTTTTGTACACCCTGTAGAATAGTGGCATCTGATAAACTAAATAAGCCAAATATGTTTCAGTAGGTTCATTTTAAGGAAACTTATCTAGTGTCCATCATATTAAAAAATTATCAAATTCTATCAACTATTTGAGAAGTTATTCATAATAACACGATTTTCAGTGGCGTCCTTCAGGGGTCTGTATCTCAGTTGGAGGGGGCAGTAGGAAAAAAATCATAGGAACTTGTTTTCTCATTTTCAATTACCTATCTGAATCTGAGAGATTGCCCACATATTCAGGGTCACCCTGTATAATGTTATTATGATTAATTTGTTTTTATTGTTTTTCGATGTCTTCTTAACATGAAAATAATAAACTCTTTTAAAACTTCATTTTAAAGAGTATAATATTAATAATTTTTTTTCTTTATTTCAATTATCGACGCCAAGATTCGGATATAAGTGGCCTTGAAGCGAAAAACAATAAAAAACGTATTATCGCGAACCCTCAACTAAAAGGTTTTAATTTTGTAGCATATTTTGTTCACAATACGCCCGTACTCGATGAGACAGGTCCCAGAGGGAATGACCCTCCAGTGAGTTTTTTGACCTACCCCCTCATGCTTTTGGGCGGGACGTCTTTGTAACCGAACGGATCCGGGAAACTAATTTGAAACGCGGGACGGCGCAGGAAAATCCAACGGTTTTCCCCCTATTAATTACGGGAATAGCGAAGGGGGCAGGTCGTTTAGCCCTAGACATGGATCCCACTGCTCGGAGATAAATGACTTTCCACCGTCCGACTCGGATCTAGCCGATCGTACATTTGTATCAACTCAATTACTCCGAAGATCATCAATTTTCTATTTATTTTCTAAAGGACTCAAATAGGTTAACTTCGGAGCCTAATGGTCCGAATCCCCGCCCCCACAGCCCCGCACGAAGATTTGCCGGGAAATCGCTGCGCTAATTTAATTAAGGACTCGAGAAAGCCTCTGTCCATCCGCATCCACTCCATTTCACAATGGCCCCTCCTTTTGAGCCACTCGCCTGCTCTTTCTCGACTCGACTCGATCTCGAAACACATTTACTGATCTGGGATTACTTCATTGCACGGTGCGCCCATGAGGACAGATTATTTAGTATTTTTCGAAATTCAATTTAAGTAATGAGACTTGCCCGAACGTAGGAGAATTCCTGTTGATATATTGCATTTTTTGTGTCATCTCCAATTTGCGTAAATTCCGCACCCATTATGTTGTGAAATATTTATAAGGCGATAAAATTGGAGCGTGTATTATTTCAATGAATCATTTGCTCTATTAAGAAAAAAAGGCGTATTTATCCAAAAAATTACTAGACACTCCCGGGGAAACCAAATTTAAATGCATTTTACTCTTACGGATTCAAGTCACGTATATGGACGGGTCAAACTGGCCCAATTAGAAGGTTTTGTTGTATACAATACACTGCACCGGAATGTTTTTTATACTCTTCAAAACGAAGTTTTATTTACTTCTGCAGTCTCAATGCGTCCTAGTTAGTTAATACGAATTTCCGTGACGAACAAAAATTAACATACAGGAAAATTTAATTATTGATTGTGACTGTAGTGGTGGAGAGTTAATTTGTTTTAATTATTGAAGGTTTAGTTTTTTGTAGGGGATGAAATTGATGTTTTAGTCTTATGGATCGCCCTTTAAATCAATAATCGGAATGTAGCAGTAGTTTTCGACCAAATTGAGAAATTCTCTTGAAAAATACTAAGGAAACATTGGTCTTGAAGAATGTAAAACAAGAAAACATTGGATTTGCAAACTATAAAAGAAAACCTTAGTTCTGAAGACGACAAAGAAAGAAAACATTCGTTTTGAAGGCCATACAAGAGAAGCTTCGTGTTGGAGGTATCAAAACGTATGTCGCACGGGTAAAACGCGATCGTCCCCAAACGTGTTGGACATGGAGCCAACGCAACGTCCGCGAAATAAATAAAAAACAATCGCACATTCAGTCAAAAACATGACATCGCTCCGCAGACGCGCTATCACCGTGTTACGATCTTGATTTGAGTGATTTTTTGGACCACCCGTGTCGGATTCCTCAGGCTTGGTGGGTCTTTTATAAACCGCTCAACAATCTGAGAAAATCCGATAACAGAAGGGCGTAGTCGGGTTTTCGGGATTCACTCGAAATTTTGTATGCAGTTCGTTGATTTTTACTGTTATATTCTTCTTTACTATCATATTATACTCTTCAAAACGAAGTATTATAAGAGTATATTGTACCTAAGGGTTCCCCTTATACCTTAGGGTTAGCCTCGTACCTTAGGGTCCCCCTGTACCTTAGGGTTGCCTTCTATACCTTAGGGTCCCCCCCCTGTACTTTCGGATACAGTAATTCCTAAGAGTGTAATTTTAGAAAATGCGGAAAATACATAAATCTGGCCAAGGGGAATTCGAACCAAAAAAGAAAAAAAAAACATATGGAAAGGAACAGGAAAGTATTCAAAAATAAAACAACTCGTCTAACTGACGCAATCCGACGTGTAGGCCACCAACATTATACCCGTGAGTACCATTTAATCGAAGCGATTACTTTTATTCCGCTTGTCGTTTGTGTGTTTAATAACAATGCGAATGAAAAATTAAAGATTGCGTTCAATTAACCGTAATTCAATACAGCGAAGGGTAAGATCGCTATGAAAATAAAAGATTACTAGTTGGGGAGCTCACGCCGTTACCAAAGCGTAACGTCAGGTTAGATGAGTTACGCTTTGCCGTAACGTTGGTTGCGTTCCATTTCTCCATAGATGTAATAATACTAGACACATATGCGTTTCTCTACTGTCATTCCATTCATTTCTCAGCGCTCGTTTACGTCAACAGACAGAGTCCTCAGTCCTTCCCTCTTTGTTAGTCAGTATTCTGTGTGAGGCTGCTGTCAGTTTGTTGCAAGATGCCTGCGGAAAATTTGGAAGAACAAGGCCTCGAGAAGAACCCAAATTTGGAGTTAGCGCAAGCCAAATATCTGCTTTCACTCACTGAATACCAAAATGACCAAGCGACCGTCGATAAGCTCCTGGAGGCCGTCAAAAAGGACAGTGAGTAGACCTAACCTCAATTTCGGGCCGAAAATTGCTTGTAATCGTTTGATGTGGATGATGTTTTGGGGATTAAAATTACTTTTGCCTAGAAGCCGAATCATAAATTACTACTACTCAAAAATGTTTTCGGTATTTTTTTAATTACATGGAAAAAAATGTTTTGTTGGTTTTTCCCGTTAGGATTATGTTCTTTTGTTCCGCATTGAGTGTTTTCAAACATCTATTGTTTTTTTCGTCAAACACAATTAGACTTGATTTAAGAAAAATAATAATCGATATTTCATATTCATTACACAATGTTGAATTACTATTCAACTCTATAATGAAACCAACGCCATAATGAAAACAATAAATCTGAAGACTCAAGGATCAGAATGTTGAAAAAATTAAGAGAATGTAATTTACGTGCAAACTTAAAAAATTAAAATAATACAAAAGTTCATGTTCAAAATAGATATGGCCCCTTGGTACCTGATTCTCTGTGAAGACCTAGGATGGAAGAAAGACGAAACCCTTTATAAAACATTGTTAGCGAAAAATGAGGAAGATCTCAAGAAACTCGATGAAGAAATCGACGATGCTGAGAAAAACTTGGGAGAAATGGAAGTTAGGGATGCTTATCTCCGTAAAGCTGAATACTACAGCCGCATTGGAGACAAAGAGAAGGCTCTTAGTGCTTTTAGGAAAGTTTATGAAAAGACAGTTTCTTTCGGGCATCGCCTAGACATCATATTCCACATAATCAGAGTTGGGTTGTTTTTCATGGATCATCAAATGATCAACGCTAATATCGATAAAGCGAAAAGCTTGATTGAGGAAGGAGGCGATTGGGACAGGAGAAACAGATTAAAGGTTTATCAAGGCGTTTACTGCATAGCCGTTCGGGATTTCAAGACAGCTTGCACCTTGTTTTTGGATACAGTCAGCACGTTTACTTCTTACGAGTTGATGGATTACACAACTTTCGTGAAATATACCGTATATGTTGCTGCTATATCGCTGCCAAGGAATCAACTACGGAATAAAGTATTAACCTGATATTATTTTTTAGCGTTTTATTAGCTTTAGCAAAATTTATTTTTTATTTATTTATATAACTGATTGAAACTTAAACTTCTCATTAGTTTAAAATACTGGAATATTCCATTACAGATTATCAAGGGCTCTGAAATCCTAGAAGTCCTCCATTCGAAATTGGATGTCAAAGATTACGTTTTTTCATTGTATAATTGCCATTATTCCGATTTCTTTGTAAACCTTGGTAAGTTGAGAATTGTGATCGTAATTCTACTTTTTTTTTCGTTTTATTTCATTTGTCCATTATCCCTATAAATGAACGCCTGTAATAGGGAAATGGATTCAAATGCATTCAAAACTATTATTATTATTATTTTTATTCTAGCAAATGTTGAGGTTGAAATGAGGAAGGATTATCTATTCCACCCACATTATCGCTATTATGTGCGCGAAATGAAGATCTTGGCTTATTCTCAACTCCTGGAATCCTATCGCTCTCTTACCCTCGTTTACATGTCTGAGCAATTTGGCGTTAGCATCGAATACATAGACAAGTGAGTTACTGTTTAAATAAAACTGCAACTTTCTCAAACTGCAACATCTTCAATCTCAAGTTGCTAATATATTACCAATATTCTATTCTATTGCAGCGAGTTGTCGAGATTCATTGCCGCTGGAAGGCTGCATTGCCAAATCGACCGTGTCGGTGGGATCGTGGAGACCAACCGACCCGACAACAAAAACGCCCAATTTCAAGCCGTACTTAAGCAAGGCGATCTATTGCTGAATAGAGTGCAGAAACTATCACGCGTTATAAACATCTAGAGAAGTGCTATTTATTGCTAATTATAAGAGTTCTGGCTTAATTGTAGTAGAGTTTCCATTCAATAAATTTCGTCTGCTTTCCTACTCAGTCCTTCCGTTTTCCCATTCGGATATTTAAGCGCAACAATATCATTTTAGTCAAGTGAAGATTGTATCTATAATCATTCGAATTTGTCCAATAACTGTAACAGTCTGATAATTTTAGCGAAATTTATTCAATTTTAAGTTAATTGGGTTACTGTACTGAGAACTGCTTTTGATCGTAGCTATGTCTAGATTTTATATAAGAACAATTCTGGATTTAAATGTATCGTAATTTTAAAATCCATACGAAAATAGATTTTATTAAAACCTGAGACTAATCAATGTTACAACCAAATTACATTTGAAACAATAAAGCACTGCGACATATCGAATGTTACAGGAATTGACGACCAATTTTGTACTGTAGTGGATATTAAAACAATAAAACGTAGAATTATATACCATATCATTCTCCTTGATAAAACAAATGAAGAGTATGAAAAACATTCATATCCATGAGCCACGCCAACGCGATCTTAAATTGGTGAATCTCGCGCATATTACACGTGACGTCACGCATACGTATTGTTAACATAACCTAAAAACTGAATTGACAACTGACGTTTCGTCCACCGAACGATTTCATTGGTTGTGTGACGTCACAACAAATAAAACCCAACCTGCGCGTCGCAGCACCGATATAGTCCGCCATGACAGGGGGCAACATATAGGTTAGGTCCGTGTTTAAATCCATAGCCAAAACAGTGGTCAGTGTCAAAATGGACATGTAGGAAGCATCCTGCTTGTTATCCCATGAATACGTCTAAATATTGGCCTCGTCCACACAAAATGAACCGATTCTAATTGAATACGACCGAAACTCTCAGGTAAGTGGCCTTTCCCCAAAGAAAACATCCTTCGTTGATATTTCCTCTAAATTTTCGTTTTATTTAGAAGTCGCTGTCAGTGATATCAAAATAACACTCACATCAGCGATTTTTCTGATTGGAATTGGTGTCGGTTCGTATTAGGCATTTTCAATGCAGTTCGTTCTTTTCCAATCCCCAGCTTTTAAGCTTATTTACGTAAGGTGAACTTGGGATAAGTCCACTCCAAATGAGTAATACAACTGTGCCTTCACAATGAATATTTTAACATCTGTTAATTGAATACTTTATCATCTGCGCGTTGAAGGAATAAGATGTAATAAAAAGCTCTAAAAGTATCGTCTAACTTGGAATTTTAAAAATAACTTCGATGATTTTATAGAAAATTCCACCATGGAGCTGTCGCACAGTCTTACACTCAATGAGGAAGCTCTTGCCCAAATTCCACAAGCAAAACGGCCAGTTTTCATTTTCGAATGGCTCCGCTTCCTCGATAAAGTTCTAGTGGCTGCACAAAAGGTAATCCTCATTTTATAGATCATCCCTTTAATGCTAACGCCGTATATTTATTCATTTATTTATTCCGTGAAAAGTGCTGTTTATTTTTCTAAATAAATAAGTAAATTTAATATTGTATGTTTCGTATTATTGTAGATCAATAAAATAAATTATTATTATCATCCAATAATTGTTTCTATTCCAGAATGACATCAAAGGATGTCAGAAGAAATTGGTCGAACAGTTGATGAACCACATCCAAGAGTCACCAGGTCCCCCAACAAGAAAACTCATCGCAAGGTGTCTAGCCACCTTATTTTCTGTGGGTGATACATTCCTACTTTTCGACACCGTCAACAAGTGCAATGACATTTTGAAGAATAAGGACGATTCTCCCAGTTTCCTGCCCACTAGACTGTGAGTGTTTTACATCATTTAACAATCAGTATCATTCTAGTCTAAAAATTTGTTTTTCGAAATTATATTCGCCTAATAAGGGTTTGAATAGCATGTAAACACTTTAACTGTGACATTGATTTCCATGTTGTATTCATAACGATATAATGTTATATTCAAAGAAATTGGATTATTGCGGTTAACCATCTGCCTAACTTGTAAGGGTTTCCACACAGTATGGCGATTATACAACTAAACTAGGAAATTAAAGTTGCAATTAAAAAATACAGTCCGCGTTTCTTCACGTTTTCATAATTAGTGTGCATTAACGATTGTAAATAATTACTTAGACAATCAAATTATCCTCTTGATAATTCTAGGGCTGCGATCTGCTGCGTCGGCTGTATGTACGAAAAGCTAGGCCGCATGATGGGCCGATCTTACGAAGAGACAGTGCAAATCCTCATTAGGTCCCTGAAGAGCGCGGAGTCGCAGACTCGAATTGAAATTATGCTGACGCTAGAGAAGGTTTGCATTGGAATGGGCAGTGCGATTTCTAACGTGCACAAGGAAATTTACAAGGCAGCGAGGCACTGCCTCATCGATAGAGTCATGGCTGTTAGATACGCGGCAACGCGCTGTCTTTTAGAGATGCTAAACCACGCTCCTATGTTGTACACGACGGAGCTAGAAAGTTTGGCTACTCTCTGCTTCAGAGCTTTCGATGGGTCCAATTATGAGGTTAGGTGCGCTGTTGCCAAACTATTGGGAGCCCTGATGGCTATGACGCAACAAACGCAGAAGCCTAATCAACCAATTGTGAACGTCAAAGGATTCAAGATGGTGTCTTTAGATGACGCTTTGGGAATCCTCATGTCTGGTTTTCTCAGAGGAGGAGTTGGTTTTCTCAAAGGAACTGGGGAGATTATCAAGGGGAGTTCTGGGGTGAATCGGGAAGTCCGAGTTGGAGTGACGCATGTAAGTTTAAAGAGTAAGAGTTCGTGAGCCAGATATTAACGGGAAATTGTTTCAGGCTTATGTAATTTTCGTGCAAATCCTCGGAACCCAATGGTTGGAGCGGAACATGAAGACGTTCTTGACGCACGTGCTTTACTTAGTTGCGAATCCAAAGGCAGCGTCTTCTCATGTAGACGCCGTTTACTCGAGGAAATGCATTAATTTCATCTTGAGGAGCGTGCTAGGGAAAATGTTGGGAGAGAAAGCGCAAGCGCTCGCTTGCGTGGAGATAGCCCAAATTGTGGTTAAGGAAATGAATTCGATCGATTTTAATCCGGAAAACGCGAAGGATTTGAATCAGGAGACGCTTTTCAGTCAGCATTTGCTCGTGTGTGCTTTGCAGGAAATTGGTTGTTTGGTTTTGAGTTTGGGGACCACAGCTCGGGATTTAATCACCGATCAAAGTTTGAGTGAGTTGAATTATCTGTTTGTTAAAGGAAGTGAACCTCTAGTTAAATTCGTAATATATAAACATAACCTATTTGAGATTTATTTGAAATTAATGTGTTCAATGTGAGTTTTTATTGTGTTATGGCAACCTTATGTTTTTGTTTGACAATTGCAGATTTATCAGACGCAACGGTTAGTGTAATAATTCATCCTTGCCAAGCCGCGAGGCTTGCGGCCGCTTGGTGTTTGAGGTGCATTTGTGTGGCGGTTCCCAGTCAGATAACTCCTCTGATCGACCGTTTTGTAACTGGCATTGAGGATTTGCGGACTTCACCTGAAGCTATAGCAGGTACTTATGTGGAGTAGAGAAGATCGCTGTGCGGCCACACTTATGTAGTGCCTTTTTATCAAAACGAATAAATTCGCGATTCAAGGCATGGTGGCGCCACCAATAGAACTAATCTCTGGGAGCTGTTCACATAACACCCAGCGAAAAATAAGGTTAGGTGTCAAATGGTGCGCAAACAAAAACAATGCGACAGCTGTTGCAACCTAACCTCAAAGGTCTCCCAGAGATTAGTTCGACGTGTCAACCACCAGAGGACTTGAAACGCCTCTATATCAGGAGTATGGTACTAATCTAACTATAATGTGCGTTGAATTATGTATGGGAATTCTCACTAAAAATATTACCGCTCATTACTAGATGGCGGCACCTATGAGAATACCTTTCCATACACGTCTCTCCCCTCTTAGTAAGTAAGATTATAATCGAACCGACTCATGCGCATTCAGGTTATAGTGGCGCTCTAGCGGCCGTTCTTGGCGGCGTCCACATCTCCCCACTAGGAGTACCTCACACTAAAGGGAAAGTCGTTTTCAACACAGCCGAGGAACTGTTGAGGAGTGCGAGCCAAAATAGCAGGTTGTCTTTGAATAGGACACACGCCGGGTGGCTTCTCATCGGAGCCATCATGACCTTAGGTAAAGCATAATTTCGGTCATAGCCGACGTTTTCCGTTCTAATTCCGCTCGGTTTAGGAGTGCCGGTTGTTAGAGGACTTTTGCCGAGGATGCTGCTTTTGTGGCGGAACTCTTTCCCTAGGTCCGCAAAAGAATTGGAGTCTGAAAAGGCTCGAGGTGACGCTTTCACTTGGCAAGTGACTTTAGAGGGCAGAGCTGGGGCTTTATCGGCGATGCACAGTTTCATACAGAACTGCCCTGAGCTGGTGACGGACGATAATATAAGGAGGTTGCTTGTTCCAATTGAATCGGCTTTGGATATGCTGACGAAGTAAGGAATGAGATATACCAAATGTTTCTCTTATTCTACGAACGAACGCGTTCGGTTTCAGCATCTCATCCATCGTGAAGTCTTACGGCCAGCAACTGAAAGCTTCCGCGGCTATGGTCCGATTGAGGTTGTACGAAACGTTATCGCTGCTGCCACCGCAATCGTTCGAAGGTTCCTACACCAACTTGCTCAGGTGGTTGGTTGGTGAGTTCACTTTAACCGAGAATCCGGCGAATACGACGACGTCCCAATTGCGGACTGTTTGTCACGCGGACGACTCCGTCATACTCGGCAGTTGGTTACAAGAGACCGATCACCGCCAAATCGAGGACCAGGTGAGTGGATTTTTAAAACTCGCGTTGACTAACAATTAGGTGATTAAACTGGAAGAGTCGGCACTTTAGGTGATCTCACACTAAAAAACGGTGTTTGTTGCATTCCGCTTGCCGCCTCTGTTGGGGTTATGGTTTGATCGAACTGCACTTCTCTTAGATGGAGCCTAACCGAAAGGCAGACGGTGATCATGTGAGTAGCTTCACGTGGTTTGAGTGTCGGGTGTCGCATGCTGCCTTTTCTTTTTCAATATAAAATGTTTTGATTGGTTGTTTGGACGCTTAATTCCAAATTGAAAATTGCATGTTCAATTTAACACTTCCCCCACTCCCCGTCCCCCCACCCCCCAGCGGGAACTACTCTGCTAATTAGGTTCAATAATTTAATTTTTCTATTATTGTAACATCCTGAATAATCATTGGCATTAACTGACTGCACTTTAATATTTATAACAATAATTTTATTTGTCCAGGAAAACTTCCATTTGGATTATGATTTACGTTACGCATGTTTGCCGTATTTGCTGGTTGCAATATTTTCTGCGAATCATTTTCTTTTTATTACATCAACAATAATTTGCTTTCAAGTTTGTATTGGTTTTTCTCTTTGTTCTAAATAAACATACTATTCATAATGGTTGGTCTATGTTCTTGATTTCAGTTACAGCCGAATAGCGCGGCAGGATCCGGTGCTCTTGAGCATGATCCATGCTGCCTTTACCGAGCTCTACCATTGGTAAGTACTTGAACCAATACAGTACATTAAGCCCCCTTTAGTACTCCCCAGCGATCCGTTGCATATTCCAAATAAACTTAAAATTTCACTATAAAATAGGTTGTTACTTTTTTGTTATTGTTGATTGAATAGGTTATGCTACTTCTTACGAAATATTTGTTGACATCATTAGAGGTCCAATCCTCCTGAAGCTAAGGTCTCCTTTCATACGTTTAACCACAGCGGACGAACGCACTGCGCGCGCAACTTAACCTAACTTTATTGCGGGAAGGACTTGAATCGCCAGTACTAGTACTAAGAAACAAGATGAACATGTTCCCTCACTAGATCGAATAAATGAACATGAATAAACAGTAACAATAACTTTCAGGGCGAAATAATCCCAGGTCCGCTCCCCCTAGGCGTTGCGGTCATAGACATGTCCGTGCTCCTATTCGGCCAGATTTTCCCCCGAGTCGCCAACAAACACCGCCTGCAGATGCTCGAGCACTTCACCGAGTGCATAAAGCACGCGAAAAGCTCCAGGCAAGAAGCCATCCAGATGAACATCTTCACCGCCCTCCTCAGCGGCTTGAAAGGCCTAACCGAAACAAAAACCACCTTCGGGCAAGAAAACGTCAAGAAAGCCGAAACCGCCCTCATCATAAGCGCACTGACCTCCAGCAACCCGATTCTCCGTTGCGCCGCGGGTGAGGCGGTTGGTCGGATGGCTCAAGTTGTCTCGGATTCCCGCTACACAGCCGAACTGGCACAAACCAGCTTCGACAGGCTCAAATCCGCTAGGGACGTGGCGAGCCGAACAGGCCACTCCCTGGCCTTGGGATGCCTCCACCGTTACGTCGGAGGCATGGGCTCAAGCCAACATCTAAACACGAGCGTTTCCATCCTTCTGGCTCTTGCACAAGACCAGACTTCACCGGTCGTGCAAGTCTGGTCATTGCACGCACTCGCCCTCATAGCCGATTCCGGAGGTCCCATGTTTAGAGGTTATGTTGAAGCCACGCTCTCCTTAGCGCTGAAGCTGCTCCTGAACGTGCCGCAGTCCTACATCGACGTGCACCAATGCATCGGGAAAGTCCTGTCCGCTTTAATCACGACCATAGGGCCCGAGCTGCAGGGCAACACCACCACCATTTGCATGGCGAGGTCGTCATTCTTGTGCGCATGCGCCATAATGCAGGACCATCAGGACCCCTTGGTCCAGGCTGAAGCCACGGGGTGCTTGCAACAGCTGCACTTGTTCGCTCCTCGGCACGTCAACTTATCCTCTCTCGTCCCTACTTTATGTGTGAGTACTAGCCAGTGCGGCCGATAATCATATCGTTTTTTATTATAAGAATTTCATGGCCGTTGTCTATGTGATGATGGTCTTCCGGGTAATGCCGTGTTTGGAATTAACTTCTGATGTCATAATTCCCATTTTCGCGAGTGTGATTATTCTGAGTGATTATAGGAGTGCCGTCACTACTATAACCTGTGGTTATAAAATTTGAACAACCTCCTAAGCACCTGCATCTGCTCGGCGGCATAAGAAAGCCCTAGAACGATCATAAATCACACCTTTATTTGTTTTGCAATATTGCGTTCTCGAGCCGCCTCATTTTCTCCATTTTGGTTCACCTCGTTCGTAACAATATACATTTCATTCATATTCATCCACAGAGAACGCTGTCCAGTAACCACCTGCTCTTGAGAAAGGCGGCCATATCGTGTTTGCGGCAGTTGTCACAAAGGGAAGCAAAAGAAGTTTGCGAACACGCCACTACTCTGGCTAACGAAAACAGGGAGAACAATACGGTCGAGGGGCTTGTAATCACAGAAACTGGTCTCCCTGGTGTTTTATTCAGCATGCTGGACACCGAGACGGACGCTAGGTTGATCAAAGACATCCACGACACTTTGATCAGCATGCTGCAGATGTTAGCGGCTGATAATTTATCCCAGTGGCTTGGGTTGTGTAAAGATGTCCTCACTGTTGCAATGGGTAAGTTGAAACTCGAACTAACTCGGGTAACAATGTTCACGCGATACAGATATTCTTATTACAACAAAATCCCAGATAGTAGCAGTCCTGAAGAACAAGTGATAGCAACGCTGGAAGGCGACGACCGAGACGAACAAGAACCGGACGATGATCAGGCGGAGTTCCATACCGAAGGAGAATCATCAGCTCACTCCCTACTGCAACCTCGCTGGCCTACACGGGTCTTCGCCGCGGAATGCGTTAGAAAAATAATTGCTTGCTGCGAAGGCAGTAAAGCAGCCCACTTCGACTTAGTCCAAGCTAAGGAGATCCAACAAAGTACTTGGAAAAGCGACCTTTTAGTTTTACATCTGTCTGATCTAATAAGGATGGCGTTTATCGCAGCGACCAGCGATTCAGACCAATTAAGACTGGAAGGTCTTAAAACCCTTCAAGAGGTTATAGAAAAGTTCGCTAAGGTTCCAGAACCGGAATTTCCGGGGCATTTGCTCCTCGAGCAATTCCAAGCCCAAGTAGGAGCGGCCTTGAGGCCGGCTTTCTCACCAGAAACCTCTTCGCACGTAACTGCTGCTGCTTGTGAAGTTTGTTCCACTTGGATCGGTTCTAATGTGGCCAGGGACCTCAACGACTTGCGGAGGGTCCACCAACTTTTGGTGTCGTCGCTGACGAAATTGCAGAGTAAAACTAACACCACTCAGCTGTATAACGAGAGCCTGGCCACTTTAGAGAAACTGGCCATTTTGAAGGCTTGGGCTGAGGTTTACATCGTTGCGATGAAGGGAACGCCTTCGGCTCCGGTGACCTTGAGCTTGGCCGCATCCAATACGAATGCGAACTCAAATGACGATGAGTTTGGCCAGTTCGAGTACAGAGGGGAGAGCTTGTTGACTTTGGTTCAACCGGAGTTGGTTAGTTTGTCGCAGCATTGGTTGGCTGCTTTGAAGGACCACGCCTTGCTGTCACTTCCTGCTGGTGAGTTGCGTTGGTATTTCTTTTGCTGAGTTTGGAGTCTCTGACACGTTGGGTGTAATGCGCGCACGCGCGGGGATACGCGCATGCGTGATACGCGCACGCGTGGAGATACGCGCATGCGCTGTAGACCGCGTTTTCTGTCATAACATAACCTAAAATATATTTTCTAAACGGATCAAATCAATTGTCAATAGTGCCGTTAAACCTGGTTATAAAAGAAAAAACAGTGAAAGCACTAGAAAAACCTATTGCTGTTTGTCCGACATAATGCGCTTACGTTCTTTCATAAATAAATTTATTGTAGTGTTCGTATGCCGTAGACATATAGGTATATAGGATGCACTATTATTCTAGAATTTGCAAGCCAACTTCCCCATGACGGTGGGGCGTTTTACACTAATGACACTATGGAATCCTCGAGATCCCATTACGTATCTTCTTGGCCGCCGATTTTACACGCGGCGGCGCTTTGGTTGAATTCTGGCGAGAATGAAGCCAACAACGACAACACGGTTAACAACAATCCCGGTGATAACTGCAGCGATAAATTTCATCTTTTGTTTGGTAAGTTTTTAGTCGAACGTAGGTAATAATTACATGACGTATTACAACTAACGCCTGCGGCATATATACGACGTTAGCAGTGAAAAGGGTTAATGGGTGCAACTTAAGTCTGTTGGCAATAAATTGATTTATTATTATTATTATGGTAGTTAACCTTGCTGTACCCGCCCTTTAAAAATAATACACACACCGAATCGATCACTCTAACCCAACAAATTTCTTAGGTATATGCATGGAAGCGTTGTGCAGCCCCCGATCAACCGAACCCTTAGAAAGCATCATAACTTGTCTCCAAGCGCTCTACACCCTCCTCAATTCGAATTGGGCTCGGGAACTTGTAATGGTCGATAAGTCTCTAGGAATAGAACTTTGCAACGTCCTGCACCGCCTCATCCTAACAAGGGATAATCAGGCAGCGCAGATATTATGCATGGACGTCCTCAAGCAAGTGATAAGAGCCGCACAAGAAAACCTCGAAGCGGAGAAAAAGGACAAACTGGAGAATCCTTCGAACGAGGATGCGCCCACTGAGGTCGACCTATTGGGAGAAGGAGGTGATTCTGGTGAAATCCTACCAGGCAAATCGGTTGTTTTCGCTGTCCTTGAGGTTTGCTTGTGCTTGATCGTTCGGCACATCCCCGCACTAAGCCCCGCCCCTAACTCGACCATACTCAACTCGTTGAGGATGACGCAAGCTCCTGATGATTCGGGGAAGTTGGTCGCAAGCGCTTTGTCTTGCGTTGAAAATTTGCACAAGCTGTGCTCCCCGAAGGGAGCGGTTTCCATTTTACCGACGATTCTCTACTTAACCACTGGAGTGATTAAGGAAATGGGCACAAAGAATGTCAACGACGCAACAATCCTAGCTAATACACCGGGAATTCAGGTTGCGTTGCACTGCTTGAAAATCCTTGCTACGGATAAGTACTGCAAGGACGAGAGATCGGAAGGGGAGTGGCAGTCGCTTTTGCAAAGCGCTTTGGCTAAAGCCATCGATTTGGCTAAGAGCAGCGACGAGAATAAACTGGACGAAGTCACAATGATGATGGTGATTGCCGTGTTCGTGCTGCACGCGCCTGCTAAAGTTGTATCGGCTCCGAATTTACAATACCCTTGCATCAACCACTTCAGGCAGTGTTTGCAAAGCTCCAATTGCAATGTGAGTTTTATTTTATACGATTATTCCAAACAAAAATATTGTCTTAATCGTTTCCGTTCTAGATTAAATTGAAATGCGTGCAAACGTTGCGCTCAATCTTCCAACATTCGGACAGGTCGGTCACCACACCGTACATACACGCGCTAGCTCCAAAATTGGTTGAATTTCTTTATTCGGATGCGGCAAGAAAAGTTCTATCGGAAGGCGAATTGCAAATTACATTGGAAACCATAACCACCGTGGAATCCCTTATAGCTTTAGCAGAACCCCAAAACAGTAAGCCAATTCAATTATTCGAAAGTAAATTATTGTTATTACATATTTCTCTAAACGAGCGAGCGGTGAGTAATCACAATTTTAACCTTTAATTTACGCTTGCCCAGGAGATATTTTACAAGGTAATTTATTCGAGGATAAACCAATAGTGACGAAGAATTGTTTTCATTCAAACTGAAATTTTGGTTGTTTTTAAAACTTCGTTTTGAATCATTTCAGGAATACAAATGCTCACACTGCTAGTTCCTATTCTCATCAGCTTCCTCTTGGAAGGTCAGTCCCTGCGATCGGCCAATAAATACTCGATGACCCTACATGACGTTAGCCTGCAGTGGCTGATGAAAATCGGGCCAAAATACCCACAGGTAAGCAAAAGAAAAATAATTTCCCCTATTTGAAAACGTAAATCCGATTTTTAACGCAGGAATTCAAAAAGCTAATGAGCCAAATGCCCCATCTCCGCACGCGTTTAGAGAACGCGGTCCGAACGAACCAGCAACTCCAGCAAAAGCAGAAAATCGAGGCGAATTCTAGCAGGCCGGTATCTAACCAAGCGCCTACGATCAAGCTGAAGACGGACTTTAGCAATTTCTCTTAAATGTGAACTCATTTAATTTATTTCCGTTCACCCGACGCAACCGATGTAGCAACGGCTGTGCTCGCGGAGTCACTTCGGAACCAGAGCGCATGCGCGGTAGTAGGCAAAATTAATTTTCAGCTACGGCTGGTTCTCAACTAATTCCGCGGACAGCGCTCCGATCTCCTAACCAATCCAAGCGAAGGTTTTCTTTGTGTATATTTCCTGTACATTTCCAAACTTAATTTAACGAAAAGTGTCGTCTTGACTGTTGATTAAATGTGTAGGATCCAACTGTACTTGTATAGGAACATGGACGTATGTAGAATACTTGAACAAAACTATATCGAATCGTGAGGACCGGATTTCTCGACTGAATAGTTACGACCAATTTTGTTTCGAATGAAACTGTCGCTTACTCCGCTTTCGTTTTTTAATACTTGTGAATCCAAATTATCGAAAACAGAAAACTTGTAGTGTTGAAAAAAGATGAATAAAAGCGATGTAACGTTGCGCTTTGTTTCTCATTTTACAATTCTATTCAGTACTTGGGATTTTTATTTTTATTATTTTAATATTCATTTTATTATTATTTTCATTAATTCGTTACAATTATTTTAATATTCATTTTATTATTATTTTTAATATTTCATTATTATTTTAATAATAACTTTATTATTATTACATTATTATTATTTGTATAATTGCCGCATGTGAAAGTAAAATATTTTGGTATTACATTCACCATGAATAATTCCATCCCAGCGATTATGAAAAGTCAATAGTAAATCGTGTTTAAATGGGAAGTTGCAATGAAAAATCAATCCGCCAAATCAAAGTGCACCTACCTTTTCCCCCTTTATTCTGGAACTTGCAGACTCGAATTTGCTCAGGAAATCCCCAAGGGCGGCTAACATAGCACTCAAAGTTCAGTAAATTCACGATCGGAAACGATTTGAATAGGATTTCTATTAATTACGAGCACTGGCAGTGAATGCCGTAAACGCGGAACCGAACGGCAGGTTGGAACTCGAAAACTAAGGGCACTTGACGTTAACGAGAAAAGCCGCAGGTCCGCGAAATCAAGTGGGCCGGTTCCGAAAACAAAAGAAGTCGGTTCTAGAACAATCCATGGCAGTTGAAATCGCATTCGGTAAACATTGCAGTTTTAAACTCTGAGATTTTTCTCGTACACTAGTAAATCGGAAGTCGGTTGACTATATATGTTTTTCAGTTGACCTACTTATTCAAAAATTCGTTTGGCTTTTGTTTACCACCGAGATCACAGCACCCTTCGTTTAACGAGTTTGACGTTTATTAGTGAAGTGCTGTTGTGATTGCGCGTGTCAAAATGAAACGGATTAAGAGAGTACGTGAGTTAAATTTAATTATACTTTTCAAAACAAAGTTTTCTCAACTTTCCAGTGGTCGCTCTTTTCTAAAGTTAATACGGCAGTTGCTGTTTACTACCGCGCGCGACCACTAAAAGGTTAAATTTCCATCAATAATCATGCAGATTATTTCGAATTTGACTAATGAGAAATCACCGACTAAGCTATGATTTATTCCAATCTTTCCATAATACTCCCCATAACAGTTTGGTTAAATGAAAGACCAAATGAAACGCAATGCCATTTCTAAAATTCTATTGTCTACACTGATTTATTTGGCAACATTCTAGTATGCTTGTGTTGTTGAGCACTAACCCTATATACACGTTTTGTCTTACATTCAGTACAATAATATTTTCCTATAATCATTTAACATCTAAGTAAAACCCCATCACCTAATGTTTTCGACTAATTTTTGAATAGTGCCGAGGGCGAACGCGGCGCCCTCAATTTCCGGTTTCAATAATCGAGGGACTGGAATGAATGTCTTCCTACTAAAAAACTAAGGCCACTTTTAAAACACATTTTCTCCATGCTTCTCCTATTTGCAAAGTTACCAACAAAAACGATCCGCGAAATAATACAATTATTTACAAGTCCAACCGATCGCTAATAAATACAAACAACGCTGGTTTTTCATGAACGAGTGGAGTTAACATTCAATGAGCGACCGCCCGAAACAATCGAGCAACCCGCAAGCAAACGAATCGCATACTCTTACTAGAGCACGTCTAACGAATTCAGGACGCGGCTAGGTGAAGTACATGCACAGTTAAACAGCTTTTTCGAATAAGAGCCAAATGTTCCCGAACGAACTGATGAAATGAGTTTAAAAATACATTGAGTTCAAATTCAATTGTTGAATAAAACTCACAAATGAAATAGAATTAAAAAATTGTTTGGAATTTATGGGAAGATGCTGAGTAATGCGGAATAAAATTCAAGATACAATAAAGTTAAATTCAGAAAAGGGCGCAGTGAAACCATATTCATAAAATGATCCAGTGAAACCAAATTCATAAAAGGATGCAGTGAAACCAAATTCAGAAAACATCGCTAATTCGACAAAGGACACAGTGAAACGAATCTGTTACAATGACAACGGCTAGGCCAATCCTTCAACAATTATTGTACACCTACCTGAACAACAGTTTCATAAAAATCCGACATACTTTTAAAAATACTATTGTCGCCAATTTTACAAATACAAGTGTAAAATGAATTCTACGTTTATCCGACGGGCAGTTAGGCCTACCATTTGTGATCCGATTGAATTTGAAGAACATGAGCCCTGTATATCACAATTGGAATACTCTCACGTTGCTCACCGGCTGCGAGAACGCAACACGAAAATGTGTGTGGAAGGCGGAAACTATAATTTGGCGGATGCGCAACGAAACGCGCGGAACCGCCGCTTTCCCCCTGACTCGCGATTACTGCTCCGCCGCGTTTATTATGATCGTCTTGCCCTTCGGGTCGTCGAACCTGTCCATCGTCTTGATGTCCATCATCATCGTCAAGCCCATCGTCATGATGATCACCAGGATGAATGTGACGAAGATTCCGGACCAAATTGGGGCGGTGGTGAAGCCTACGCAATCGTAGGCGTCCGAGAATTTAGCCGGGGCGTCGTTGTCGAAGAACGGCTGGATCTGTTTGGAGAAACAATTTCAATGTAAACTCTTAATAAATCGGTTATTTGAAGAAGACAACTGACCAATCTATCCCTATTCCATATTAATTTTCAAGTACAAAATTTTATTAATTAATATTGGCGCAAATTCAAGTGGAAATTAAAAAATTTCATTATTTACTTGCAAACCAGGGAATGAGATGTGATCGATCTTATTGCGCAATCCAGTTAAATTCAAGCTAGAACAGTGGTAGGAAAATGTTGTCGGTGCGGTGATGGGCGTGCGCAAAAGGTTTGAGATAGCTTTTTCGTCGCTAGTCGAGACAACCTCCAGCTTATGCCAAATCCAATAACCAGCGCTCTTCTTGAATTCCATGCTAGAAGTTGAAATAAAATAAATTATAAAATATATTGAATATTATTAAAATAATTTATAAATAAATGAATTTATAAATGAACAAATTCTAAAAAACGCCACTTTTACAATTGGGTCGACAAAAACTCACTTGACTTTAACTTTCCCGCCAGTTTTGGACAGCATGATTGCCATTGCGGTTTTATTGTTTTTATCGAATTCTTGTGCAGCCGTATAACTTTCATCCAAAGTTTCACTAAAATAGAAAATGCGTTCGATTAGGCAATGCTTGAGGATTCTTCCAAGTTCCACTTATATTGCTGTACCTGATTGTTTCGTTTGTGTAGTAGATTGATCCCGAAACGTACATCCAGAAATTTTCAGTTTTAAACCAAATGCCTGGCGCATCCGGTTCAGGTTCAGCTGCGGTAGCAGCCAAAAGCTGTCTGGCCAGTCTTTGGCTTCTTATATCTTCAGGAACCACCTAAAGATTAATTGCAAACTTACACTACTAACAATTAAAATTTTCTATAACCAAAGATAAGCGAATTAAGGAAACATTGCATTCTCTTCACTCATATTTATTTATTATTCTTCAAAAACAAAGTTTTTAAATACTATTTTATTATGTTGAAAAATTTTCAATCACTTACCCAAGAACCTTCGTATCCCGTGTAGGCAGTTAACACAGCATCGTGCTCTTTGAGGATTCGCTGGTAAATTTTCGCAATTATGGAATCTGAAATTATCGTAAAGTTCTATCAGCCGTTATGAAATCCGAAAAATATTTTTAAAACTCACCATGTCGCTTCAACATGTCATTCCTGTTCTCCGAATCAGTAGCGTCGTTCAGGTCCACAATTAAAATTCTACAATTAGGAACTTTCACATCATTCATGAGTTTACTAGCGGACACTTCTTGAACTTCGAGGTCCGTCAGTTGTTTCACAGCACCAAGAGGATTTTTCACGTAAGGCAAGTAACTTACTGAAGAATCCGACTTAAATTTGGCCAGATTTTTGAACTGGTGACTCGCAATGAAGTCTTCAGTACTAAGCTGGAAAAACGCAATGTACCCTTTTAACCTTTAACGGACAAATTCATATTTAAAGCAATTTAATTCAGTATGATAAACGCTGCGCTATTTTACAGAGTGTTATGAGACAAGAACGAGAAAATTTACGTACAGTATTCTCTGCAAATATAACTGTGAAAGTTCCATCTTTGATCTTAGAGAGGAGGATCTCTTTGAATGTTTCCTGGCTAACGTGGTTCGCCGCCGAAGCAACTTCAGAATTTCTGTAAGAATGGAGAAAGCAATTTCAACCAAAATTTAAGGAATTTCAGCGAGTTAAAAATAATTTACCGCCTGGAAATTAAACGTGTGCTTACTAAAATTGCAAAGCAATATCGGGTGGATTTATGGTGTTAATAACAAAACTTTACTGTGCCCTCGTACGAAATTCAATATTACGAATGTACTGGTGAATAGGTTGGTTATTACTGCCCCTAACTATTTTATGTTATAGTCGTACCGCCATCGCAGTACATATTGCATTACGAATATATTAGATGTCAGTTGTTAAGATGTAAAACTCCTTGGTTTCCATATAAATATAAATAAAAATATAAGAAATACATATAAATATAATAAATACATATAAATATAATAGATTTACATATAAATAAAAATATAAGAAATACATATAAATCTAAATATAATAAATACATATAAATTTAAAATGAATCATCATAAATATAATAAGAATGTAGCCCACAAAACAGGAGATTCATAAAACTAAAAAATCTCCAGATAGATTTAACAACCCACCATCCTCCTACAACCCATTTTTCTATACCTCGTAAATATCGGATTCGATAAAAATATACCAAGGATTCACATGAACGATCAGATTTCGATTAAAATCATGAGGGGAAGGATGAGGTGTGGTTGTGAAAAACAAGTGGATTTTTGGAAATTGTACTCACGGTTTCTTTTCCCACAAATAAACGGGCACTACACTGCCGAAAACTGTGGTAGCGCCGCAAAACGCGAGGACTAGCAAGGCAGAAAGAATTACTGCTATGGGATTCATTTTCTAAGGGCTAGAACCGCGACAGTCGGAAAGAACTGCGATCGGCGGACTAGATCACGTGAAATGTTGGTAATTCGGCTTTGACAGTCATATGTCCAATAATTTCCGATAAGAAGGTTGCGGACGCAGCGCTATCTGCATGCGCGTGGGAAGCATACGCTAGGCAAACGTATAGTTAGGTAACGCTAATACAGGAGTTGCATATGCCCACAATCTGTGGCATACCGATCCAATATAACAGGATGAGCTTTGGCTATTTGACGTAAGATGTCAGCGATGCTACTGGTTTTATTATTTTACAAAAGTTGTCAAATGGGGAAGTAGCAACTCCTAAGCTTGAGGATTTAAAGCTAGGGAAATACGTAAACGCAAATCATTTTATTAAATTAATTTCTTTTTTAATTACGAATGGAATTTAATTTTAATAACTATTGGACACTATTTTCAATGTGATTATCAAATTGAAAATTGAGTCTCTTGAATTTCTACGGAACTTTAATTCAGTTAAATTAATGCTTCTAATTTTTCGTTTGGCCACTATTAGGAAAATTGGATTTATACTTGTCAAAATTTTTCCATTATACTCTTCAAAGCACAGTTTTTTTTATATTGTTAAAAACAACATTTTTATACTATTCAAAACCAAGTTTTATTAGACCTGTAGATACACGACTGTGTAGTTGAATATAATGTGATTTGAATAAGAAAGATTGAGAAATATCCAGCCTTGCGATAGTTTTAAGTATCAAATCAAATCAAAAGTAAATGTAGTTTTTATTCTCAAACTATGAACGCAGTACAACCTATTTTTTAGCTGATTTTCATTAAACCTGATTACGTTCCGTAATAAAAGGCACCACTTTTAGAACATACTGTATTTATATCATCCAAGGAACCGAATTTTGTCCGACCGAACGAAAATACGATTTTGCGTATTTTCGCTGGAAATTCCACAACAAAACACAATAAAAATCAAACAGGAGGGAATAAGCTGTGGGCAAGGACGGGAGGAAGGTTCAGAGCGTTTCTCTTGCTCCGTCTCTGTCGCACCAACGGCGTTCCATCGGTTGTCCCTATAACATTACTGGTGCAAGAGCACGTGGTGCGTGCGCAGAGGGTGGGAGTTCGGCGTGTACCCTAAAGAGAGGGGATTGTACCGTGTCAGTCGCAACTAAGTGGTTGCATCGCGTGTTCGGAAAACGTCATGTAAGCCGCGCGTATTCACAGCTGTGTATGGATCGCGAAGAATTCGCCACAACGAATAAGCACGAAAGCTCGTAGAGCTTCTTCTGCAAAAGGCGGGCTAAAACCAAATTGACTGTGAGTATTTAGGAATTTTCCATTCGAAAATCACCACTCACTTACAATCGGTGCTGCTTACCTTTCCTTTCAGTCGAATAATTTTCAAAGTATTGTAGTTATTTATTTAATTACGTTTCCACGGATTTATTTGCAATAAGTTTCAGATCGTTTTCCAAACTGATTACAATCATTTTTGCTAATCAATTTCAAAACATTTATTTAGTTCAATAGTGGTCGAACTATTCTCTACAAAACAAACAGCTATTGAAGGACGTAAAAAAGTTGTAATTTGGCACTTATTTCTAGAAGGAAAGAGTAAAATGTTATTGTAATTTACGCAAAAATTGAAAAAAATATAAGATATTAGTTATATTACCTTACAATCACCTTTTGAAAGAATAGGCGAACAGAAATATTAATTGTAACTACACAAACGCGTTAAGAGGATTTGGTACTGGTCAATCTACGGTTTCCCAAAACATTCCGTTATGCTGTCTTATTTTGAAAAAGTGTTAAGAATAAAAAGTAATTGCAATAACTAGTACTTTTGACCCACGAAGAGATTTTTTTGTTTCGATTGAAAATTGAAAAATAACTCTGCTAATAATAAAAGTATTCCAAAAAACTCTACATACGTCAATAGTAGACAGTAATCTAAGTATTATGGTAAACAAAAATTCTAAAAATATTTTCAAATAACTCGGTAGTTTGCGAAATACTATCTAGGCAACCATAAGGTACAGGAGTAATTTTCCTACGCACGCGCACTTACAATACGCTCTTAATATACGACGTTTTCCCAAAAGATTAGTTCTTCCCCTGGTTTTGCACATGAAAACTGAAAATATTGAATTTGAATTAGAATAAGCATTACTGATAGCATTTCCGCGAGCGATGTCCCACATTAAAATCAGCACTAACATTCGCACCTCCCCCGCCAAACCACAACCCTGAAAGAACGAGAAAAACTCAAACTTAGCATTCAGGATGCCTCAGGCCGGCGAATGATCACATCATAACTCTTGTTCTCTCTTTGTTCCAGGATGGAAAATTCCGCGTACGTTCCGAATTCGGGACATTTAAATTCACCAGCTCTTGTGGTGTTCTCGCAAGCCGGCGGCGGCTTGCAAGACGCCCTCAGGATCCAGAGGCCCTTTAATCCACAGGTGACTTTGATTTTATTGGAAACGGGGGCCCCGCGTCCCGGCACTTATCGGCCGATTAGCATTTTTATTTTCTCCACGTCCCGCGCCCGACGGGGGTGTAAACGGCTATTGCTAAATTATAATCGAGTTTGGGATGACTTCGATTCCGCGGGAGGAGGCGAACGCACGGAACCCAACACGCGCTGCGGCCTCCTTTTTTCCGTTATCAAGCGATTTAATTAAAAGGAGGAAGCCGGGTGTTGAATTTCGAGCCGGCAGTCGTCGAAACGAAGACAATGGGCTTAGAAATTCGAGGAAAGTCGTCGGATGACGAAAATCCGACACAGATTCGGGCGCGAATGCGTAAAACTCACTGGCACGCATTCGGCCGGAGCGTTGTCAATCCTGAGGTTTCCTATCAAAAACAAACTACGCAGTCATCGTTTCAACTTGTACTGAATTGCTTTTATTGGAAACAAACTACGTAGTCTTTATTCCGACTTATACTGGATTGCTTTTATCAAAAACAAACTACGTAGTCATCATTTCTACTTATACTGGATTGCTTCTATCAATGGACTTTTTGTCTGACAACTGTATTTTTGCTAATGATGGATTCTAATATTTCTCAACGAAATTCAATTGTTATTATATTCCATTCGTTAATGATGCGCGAGCTTAGATTACATGCCATTCGGGACGAATTTTGCTTCGCGTAACGTCGCTTCCGTGAAGGTGCGCGGCTAACTTAAGGTGGTTTGTACGTTACAATATGGAAATTTCCCCCAGACTATGTACTATTATCTATCATATCTTGATAACGGCACCGCTAGTCGCTTGGCGGTTTTGACATATTATTATAATTGTTCATTATTACGACATACTGTTTTCCGGTAAATATTTTAAATGTAGTATTGGCGCTATAAAACGTTGTTTTAGAAAAACCTCTCCCATAAAGCGCAATGTTAAAACGATCAACTTTGACAATGATTATCTCGAAAACTATACCGCTGGGGTCTTTGCAATTTTACTACGATATAAGTAGAATGTAAACGTTGCAATTAGTACAAGTTTCTAAAATTCACAAATTAGAATAACGCGATTTCAAGGGCAAAATTTGCTAGCGTTACCTTTCTACCTAATTGGACCCTGCAAGTGTTTAGAAACGCCTGGTCCCTAAGTACGACGCCTTCCACCCAGTTTCAGATGAACGATTCTTCCAAAGACCTACACCGCCCTTTCACCGGCTCCACTTTCGGTTTGCGGCACATGGAAGCTTACGGGCTGCCCACTCACATCCTCAACCACCTCCAGCCCCAGTTCCTCCATCCCAGCTTTTCCTTCGGAACGGGAGCTTTCCGTCCGATAGGAGACCTAAAATCTTTCCCATCCCCCTCCGCATTCGCACCCCCGAAATGTCTGAAAATCGAAACGTCCTCCGAGAACGTCCACCAACCCCACGGGCACGGGATCTTTTCCCCTTCGGAAGAAAGGTTCTTGGGTCCCAGTCCCCGCACTGACTCCTGCTCCCCAGCCAGCGCATCCATGTCTCCCCAGCCCGCTACGAACTTGGGAGCGGTCAAGGAGGAGAGCATGGACGCCCAAATGTCAGAGGATGGGGACGGGGCGCACCAGACAACGACTGATAACGATTCGCCTGGGATCCACGAGGATGGCAGGGGATTCCGCAGTAAGTACTCTTGAGAAATTCTTTCTACGATTAGGAATCGGATCTGCAGTTTTAACCCTGTTGATATCGCTAGGTACCTACTGGGTACTTATATGAGCACTTATGTGGAACTGGGTATTTATATGGAACCGAATTTGGAATATTTTGGTTCCCATATAGCAACAGTGTCCGTTCTTGACCATTTTCTCGCGTGAGACGTATGCGTCTCACGCCCGATAGATCGGTACCGCGTGGGGTTAGTCGCTTGATTTTTCGTGGTATACCAATCGGACGAACGTAAGACGACAGTTCAACTGTGTTGAGCAAAGCTGGCGCCTCCACCATATGTCAAATGTCAATTTCTATGAGATTCTGGTGTTGAATGCCGAATCCTGGTTATTCGGTTCCTATGTAGCAAATATTGGTTCAACAGTTTCCCCGTTTTCGACAATTGTCTCGCGTGAGACGTATGCGTCTCACAACCGATACATCGGTGTCGCGTGGGGCTGGTCGCTCGATTTCTCATGGTACACCACTCGGACGAATGCAGGACGGCAGTTCTACGGTGTTGAGCAAATTTGGCGCCTCCACCAAATGTCAAATGTAAATTTCATATGTTATTCTAGTGGTACATAGTATGGTACCGGAAATATGTCTAGGCCTAGAATCATTGATGAACTGACACCGCATCAACAAAACAAACATCCTAATTAATAGCGATCGGCGGGTCCGGGCTGTTTACAGGCACCAGACCAGATAAAACGACCAGCGGAACACCAGAGGGTGGCGAAAAAACCGTAAACGCTTGCCAGTCAACGAGACGACTGTGACAAATGTAATTGAAACCGGACCTGTTAATATATACAAGCGGGGGTGGCCGGGGGGTGCGCCCGAGCTAGGAGACCGGAGGGATTCATTTGTCACAAAAATGCATACCTAACAAACCGCGCGGCTCGTTTTGCCGGAAACTTTCCGGGGTAGGCCGCGGCCCGCTCGAAAATGGGCAAACACTTCGTCATTTATGCAGCCCAACCCCCCTCCCCCGGTCCGCGAGAAGGGGGTAATTGATTGCTTCACTTTGTTATTTTTGGGAATCATTCCGCTTCGAGGAGTTCAAGGGGCGACTTTTCAAAATCGGTTTTGCACCCTTGTGGACGTTCTTTCGATTGAAGGTGATAAAAAGGCTCTTCAGTCGCCTACTGGAGAAAATCTGGTCTAAAACGATTTTAATTAATCAAGCCGTAAATAGAATCGGGAGAATTATATTTTCTTCTACAAAATGCAGTTTGTGCGAGAAAGAATAAAAGAATATATAAATAATAAAATAGTTGAATAAAATTTGTAGATTCCACTCTGGCATTTGCGATTCGTTGCTACATTCTTTTTCAATTCACCAATCTTATCGAATCATAATAAATAGAAACAGCATATTTAATGGTTGCATTCGTCATACTTAGAACGTAATATTGCGAAAAAAACAATGTTATCCAATGAATTAATGGCTGGCTGTATAAGCGATTCCCATTAATGCACGTTGATGCTGGAATTGAGAAAATTTTCCTTATTCCACACGTTTTCTATGTGTTGTTCTTTAAGAAAGAAGTATTTACTTAGGAGAAAACATAATTTTGAAGCGACCGCTAGGAGGGGGTGGTGGGGAAGTAAGGTGGTAAGAGAGGGAGTTAGAAAAGAAAGAGTGGTAAGGGGAGTTAGGGAAGGAAGAGGAGGTTAGAGCAGAAAGAGGGGGTTAGAGAAGGAAGAGGGGGGCGAGGGGAGTTGAAAAAGAAGTGGGGGTAAAAGAAGTATACGGAGGGGGAGGGGGGGAGGGGAGCACCGCCTGTGAAAAAGGGGACGGAGATTTTAATTTCCCTCTGATCTTGTAATCGCCCGAGAGAAATAATTACCGACTCATAAGAACCAAGAAGTGAGGTAATAATCGCCAGAAGAGCTAATCGCCCCCCTGTGAGATTTCGGCTCAAGCTGCAAGGACCAGAGTCTTGATAGCGGAATAAACGCGAAGAATATCGTGGTGAGGGCTGCTTTTTCCTCCGGGGGTGTTCGGGGGGTGCGCCGCCCTAAACAGCTACTTAAGGCGTCGGCGGCCGGCCTAATGAATACCCTCGCTGTGAGGGCCGCAAAATGATATCGGGCTTTGTGTAATTATTATTAGAGTGCGAGCAGAGGCCTGTCGGGCTTTGCAGGAGCCAGCTACTCCTTTTAATAACCTGTTCTATTCAAATAAGGACTGGGACAATGATTCAAGTTGCAAGAAGTTTTGATGCAATTTCGTCCAGTCTCTTGGGGCGAACTGCTTCCGCGATCGTTTCCACACGCATTTATTTATTTATTTATTGGCTTGAACCAACATTTGTTTATGAACTGAACTTTAAAAATTATTAGAAATGTGGTAAAAACTACCCAACCGAGTTGCAACTCTAGAATTGGACTATTCTTCCCAAGTGTATCCAATTTTTATGTGGAAAATCGGTTTAAAATAGAGTTCGAAATTTATTTACGCAACGCCCCTAAGATGTTTTGTTTACGCGATGAGTGCAAGATGAGCGCTCGCCCGGCGAAGCAGCGACCCACGTCTCTAAACAAAACAAATACTCAATTCGATGCTAACAATTGTTCTTCCGCAGGCTGCGTCCACCTGGGCCGTTTTATGTTGATGCACTAATAATTCAAACAAGATTACTGGCTCCATCACGGATTCGGAGACGCGTGTTTACAGTCCGCTTCTGGGGGATCATAAATTCGGGAGATTGAATGTCCGCGACGCGGTTTTCCTAAAGGAAAATGTATTGTACTCGTCTGGTGAAATGTTTCGAAAATGTTTGAGATTCATCTGAATACTTATCTAAATACTCATTTTCCATTTCCATTTCCAAATTAATTACTTTTTTAAAAAGAACACAATTCTTTTAAAACATAGGGATTGTGAAATATTTTCCAATCAAATTCCCCAATTTCCCAACAAACCCAGAATCCGATGCGGCAACCGGAATTTCGAAGTGCATCGCCTCGCTTTGCACCCACAGCAAGCGGAAACAATTTTTATGGCCATCTCCCCCAACTCCCCGGGACCCAGCGAGAGGATATATTACTTTCATTTCGAATCAATTACCATCCGCAAGAAAGGGGCGGCCGAGGGTGGAATCTATCAGAGCGGAGAAATCATTCTCACCCGTAATTAATGACGATCGAAATTAAAAACGTAAAGACCGCCGATTGCCCGTTATTGCCAATTATATCGGCGTCCGGGCGAATCGCAAATCATGCCGTGAAGCTCCACGCGAATGCCCCATAAACCGGGGCGTTGCAGTGCTCCGTTTGCTGAACTTTGCGGGTGGAAACTCCAAATGTGTCATTTCCACCAAATCAATTGGAGATGTGCGAATGATGAAGACAGCGGTAATTTATTAACAAATTTCGTACCATGACCATTACCATGAATATTACCATGACCATTACCACGACCATTACCATGACCAGAACCATGACAATTACCATGAACATTACCATGGCTATTACCATGACCATTACCATGGCCATTACCATGACGATTACCATGACCATTACCATGACCATTACCATGACCATTACCATGACCATTACCATGACCATTACCATGACCATTACCATGACCATTACCATGACCATTACCATGACCATGACCATTACCATTACCATGACCATTACCATGACCATTACCATTACTATTACCATTACCATGACTATTACCATAACCATTACCATGACCATAACCGATACCATGGAATGGAATGAAAATGACCATGGTAATGGTACTCGTGCATTATATTTTTGTTAGGTTTTCGTGGTAAGAGTACTCTTGAGTATGTATTCCTAAGTTTAATTGCGACACAGTTCGATTCAAAAAGAACGAAGGGTGAAACCGGGCAGGGCAGGGGTTTTACCTACGTCGAGTGCAGGCCGCGTATAATGAAATTGGTGCACGTCAGCGGTTCGAGTGTAAAGATTCAATTTCACGATAGGGCTACCCGTCTGTAAACAAGGCAGATTTGGAGTAGGGGCATCAATTAGAGCCCTATTTGTCAGTCACGTATACAACACACGTAAGTGACTCCTGGACACCTGCTTTCCGGTCCACTGCACTAAAGAGCCGTTTGCAGCCCTGCTGGCCCATTGTAGGGCCGGCTATGGGGATTATTCATAGAGCTACTCTATCTCTTAACATGTGTGAGTGATTCGCACCGAGCCGTGCCCTGCGACGCGTCGCAGATGTATTTGTGATCCCTTTAGTATGTGCGCGTACATATGAATGTGCGCCCGCCTGTACTTGCGAACGTAGATATGCGTAATATTTTTACCGCTTTGCATTACCAAAATAAATGAAAGAACGCGAGTTAATTGAGCATACGTGTGGATGGTTGTGTATCTTCAGCATATAAAGGGTTGAAGGGATGAAATTTGATCTGACTCTTCACACCTGAACAATGAATAGGGGAGAGGGTTGCATTGTGAGGGGATACTATAATGCTGGCATTAGGGATTTACTTTGTCCAATTTGCCTAAATCTGTATTTATCGGGTTAACACGCTCTTCATCAAGTCGATGTGTGCCCTGAATCATTCTGCTCATTTGAAATAAAATGTAGTAGTAACCGAATGCACATTGAATTCATTAAACTGCAACTGTTGTTGGACAAAAAACTATTACTGCTAATTATGTACATGATAATCACTCGTGTCATTTTAAATGTTAAATACTATTTTTTATTTAAAGGTATTTTATTTATTTAATAAAGTTTAAAAATCATTTACCGGAAGTAAGTGCTTGGTAAGGTTCGTACGTGTAGGCGGACTTTCAAGTTGAAGCTGTGAAATTTTTTATTCAATCACACGTTATTAAATGAAAGCACGAATACGGCTCGCGATAAATTGCGCTTTGCGAGGAATACGAGAAAGTTGTTGTTCGGAAGAAACGAAAACCCAAACTCGGCCCTGCAATTACCGATCGAGAACAATGGGCAATTAAAATGACGCGAACTCAGACTAAACAACAATCTAAACTCGGGTTTCTGCGGCTCTTTAGCCGAACTGTCCCCTTGCACCACCTAATTTACTGTTCGACCGCCCAATTTCCTACACGGCCGTCGGTAAAGAAGGTGGGCGAAAATGCGGAGGGCGGAGGGCTTTCGCTCGGCCGCAGCGCGGAATTGCGGCCGTTTGCAGCCGCAATAACAAATCATACGTAAGCTCGCGCTAACAGATTTTAACTGTCCGCCCAATTCCGGCCCGTTCGGGAGGGAAATAGGGCGCTGGTTATTTTCCGCGGTTGACTTCCAATACTGCGGTTGAGTTTCCGCGGTCGCGGGATTTTTCCTTGACCAGCCGGAATTATCCCCTCGGTTTAATCATGCGGCGCGGCGAATCTCCACCTTTGGATCAATACGTCAATACGGGGCATGGTGGTCGGTTTTCAATATTAAAATGCATCTAAACCCCTTATTGACGTAATGATCTATGGTTATTGCAATTAGTGAGTTTCAATCCTTTCACGATTTTAGGAATTCTAAAAGGACGGTATTAATTAATCGAGCGTGGAAAGCATACTTATGCGATTATATCCAGCACTTGGTGGAAGCTTTGTATGATCAAATATACACGATGAAACTGTTAACCGCAAAAACCCAAAACGGATTTTGCTGTGAAACGGGGGCAATTGAACAAATAAATATTTAACGGGCAAATGTTTTCGTTTTGGTATCAACTATTTAAATTTGACTGGCAATAATGCAGCATTTGCGTTAATCCGCGATAAATATTGCACTGGTGCCGTTCTTCCATCAGTCCACCACAAAATCCAAATCCAATGAAATTATTATACTATTCGAAACGAAGTTTTAAAAGAGTACATTGTTTACTTGTCAAAAAGAAAATTCGAGATTTCTGAGGCGGCAGGTTGGGAAAAGTAACGCAGACGTTGGGGCTTATTCCGAACAACTCGAGAATAATTGAAGGTGGAGGAGGGCCGAATCCAGGCTTCCTTATTACAAATTCAATTAAGAAGCAACACATCTCCGCAACTGACAGTCGGAATCCTTTCCGCCTTCGCGGGCTAAGCTCCTTTTTTCCCCTCGGCAGGGAACGTGTTAACATTTTTGCATCACAAAAAGGTTGCCGAATTTTAAAGAGCGAGGGAGGCGAACTCTGTTATGGCTATGTTAAAAACGTTGCGATTTTATTCATGCCTTCGTGTAGGCCATTCGCGTTTCTGACCTCTACGACCGTCGATACTCTTGGATAGGGCGTTGTTCTATCTTACATCTTTTATATTAAAACAAATTAAAATTAAATTTAATAAATGTATGATGAATTAAAACAAACAGTGCATTCCATTTGAGATGTTAAATTGCATTTTCTGCATTTTCTAATCGTTTTTTTATCCAAGTAGTCCGTAATAAAATTCGATTAATTCGAAAAATCAAATACTACCCCCACCACCCCCAATCTACCATCCCCTCCCCCGACCACCTTCAATCTACTACAAACCACCCCTCACCCTATCACCTCCAATCTACTACAAACCACCCCCACCCCCAACAACCCCCTCACCCACCCCTACACCTCCAGTCTACCACAACCCTCCCCCCACCCTCACCCCCACCCCCCCAACACCACCAATCTGTCACAACCCTCCCCCCACCCCAAAACACCCCCAACCCCCCGAATATCGCCCCCCTGATCCTTTCTCAAGGTGATGCATCATTCCGAAGCTTCTGCGGGCGATAAACGCGCCCGCTTCGATAAAGAGGGATAAACACGGATGACCTCTGTCTCGTATGGCAGATGTAATCGGGTGTTGGTTGCAGGCATCGCGCCATAAACCACATTGTGCCCGTGTGCCTTTCGGGCGCGAGCGAGAGGGCAGCTATTTATTGTCCGATCGGTTCGGATTTATTTATAGGCGCTAAACTCGTTCGGCTGCGATTAAAAACGCGGGGGCCCCCGCGCAAGGAAAAATAAAATACAACCCGTGGAAAGATGCACAGACGAACGTGCCTCAAAGCCGATTGACGGCTGCCCGGCCGCAGTAAAATATTCGTCTCAAAAATTTTATAACCGCGCCCATGGGACAGCGTTTAATTGTTTTATGGTGCCTACCTGGAACGTTCACCTCTCGAGTTGCGGCTCGATGCACGGGATCGACCGTTCCATGCGGCGATGGTTCGATTCACGAAAGGCGACGCAAAAATGGCTGGCGTTCTTGGCGAAAAGGCGGCATTGGCGAATAAATAGTTTCAGCAACAATACGGGCCTTATAAAATTAATTATGAATTTCCCGTTAAGTCTATATTTAGATTTGATGCTCATCTGGCCAGCAACTTTCACCCCTTAAAACTAACGTACCTTTTCCTGAATAACCCTGTAGGTATATCGTACGAACCCCAAACCGAAAGATTTATTTGGAGCGCATCCGAAAAAATGTTGCTCCCTTATTTACCATGCGTATGCAAATAAACCGTCGAAGGGACCCTCGATGATTAATTACAGTCACCGCAATTATTCACGTTCAACCCTTCACGGTGCGGTGGAAGATTCCTCGAGATGGTGAATCCCTTGCAAGAGTACGTCCTTGGTTCTAAGTGTGCATCAATCAGTGAGTTTTATATAAAACTCACTGGCATCAATCTAAGTGGAAAATCATTAGAGATCTATTAGTGTGGTGATTTCCTTGAGGTGACGTATGAGTCAAGGTGCCTCAGGGTCGCGATTCCTGACGTGGCGATGCCTCCAAGGTGCCAAATCCCTTAAACTAAAGGATCCTTAAGGGTCCCCAGTCTGATCGAAGCCCAAGCGCCCTTTCAACCCCCCGAGCTGACTCGAAAAACCAGGGTGGGATCCCATCCGGGGCTACCTACCCCCGTGAGAAATCAATTCGCTTTTTATTCATATCGCACTCTCACGACTTTATGGCGTCTCTGGAGCGAGGACCTATGTTTTAAAATTGTCCCTTAACGGAATTATGCGACTCTAAAATTTTTATTGCTCCTGTTGCTTGGAAGTTGATAGGGAGAGTGAGGATTTGAGCTGTTTGGTGGAAAATTGTGACACGCTTGGATAGGAGATTGTATGGAAACAGAAATTCGTTGCATCCTATAAGGAATATTATTTTGTTAATTAAATCATGAATAAGAAAAATATGCACCTATTCAATTAGAAACCAATCTCGTCATTTTTCTGTGCCTCTACTGTCTGGTAACTGTTTAAGGTTACTTGTTTTTACATCTACACACAGAGAAGAGACTATATATAATTTTCAGTCTATGGGCTAGGTGACATTGTTACGAACGAACACCTGGGCGCGGGAAGGAGCGAGTGCGAAAAATCCGTACGCTTTACATAGAGGCAGTACTATGCGGAGATGCACAGATCTAGTCGCAAATGAGGGTGATGCACTGCTCTTGAAACCAAGCGTGGGGTGCGAACGAGGGGGGATAAGGGACGGGGTGTGAATTGCGGGGATTTTCCTACAATAGCTGCGAACGCTTGGATACTTTGAACTTTCTACAATCGCAGAGACTGTAAAATATAACCGTGGATCGGCGTAAAAACGTGATTTATGCCCCTTTTTTGAAAGGCTACATTGTACTGGCGCGAGAAGATGCTTGACCCTTTGCACATTGATGGCTGCAGTTGTTCGCTCGAGTGGTTGTAAAAATCGCTCATAACGTCGCGAAATTCTTCACTGAGGGAATTGCGCCTTTACTGCGACGACTTTTCTCCTCTTTAACCCTCAAGTTTTCAACCCCTTGCTTAATATCCTACGATTTATTATTCTTTCCATCTCTTTAGTTTATTCTTCCATTCCATCACAAGTTCTATTCTTCCTTCGCGTAACCAAGTTTATTTTTCCTTTCCACTATGAAGTATATTTTTTCTTTCCATCAAGTTCATTTTTTCTTTCCATCATCAAGTTAATTTTTTCTTTCCATCATCAAGTTTATTTTTCCTATCCACCATCCCTTTTATTCTACATTTCCATCACCAGATTTATTCTTACGTTTGTGGGGCGAGCGCCCGCGACAAATCCCCTACTTTAATCCCCTACAGCTACATAAATTATACTTAATATGGTAGTAGTGTTCGAGGCGATGATGATATATAAGTTTCGAACAATAAGGGCGCACATGTTAGTAGCTTGTAAAACAAGCTCCCGTGTTACTAGCCCAGATTACTCATTTCAATCTCCCGAAACGACCTATTGTCAACTAAAATAATACATCTTTCAACTTCTTCTTTCAAATTATCCTCGTTTGTGAAGTGTTTTCTCCCAAAATGTCGCGGAAACAGTTGAAAGACACTTAGTGCAAGGTAAAGTTGACAAAAACTCTTTCGACAAAGCTCGTCCGTACGCTGCTCGTCAGACTCGAGACTTGCTTGAATGCTTGAGGAGTTTCCATTATAGTTTGTCGGACATCCGCCTCACTTTTACCACGATACCAAAAGTGTGTTGAAAAACTTGGCTATGTAGAAATATAAGTTGAATATGTGCTTTTCGAAATACTTCAAAATACTTGAAAAAATGGACTATTTATTTAAAAACAAATAATGCAACTTTTGATCCGTAAATTGCAAATAACCGATAACGAATTTAGTGCAGTACTGGGAGAAACCGGAAGACCGACTGAAAGAATTGCTAGAACACAATAGGCTACGTCGGCGTCGTACCCATTCACTGCAGTTCCACCCTCGACCTGTATTCTTCAACCGAACAGAATATAACTGACTCCTTTATCCAATTTAAAAAGTCTGAGCCGAGGCTGGTAGGACCGGAAAAAGGGAACAATAGAAGCGGACCCAGAATTATTGACCAGCCTCAATAGTCAAGGTGTAGGGCTAACGCGCCATAGGACTCTATTCTACACTCTTTGAGGAAACGAGGAGGCTGAGGTGTCAAAAGCCAGTGATTCCACTCGACTGTACTAATTCTTCAAACAACAGAAAATGGTGTTAATTTAAATTTAGAACCTACCACCTTTCTCTCAAAATAATTAAAGTGAATGTTGATAACGGTGTTGCTAGTCGTTTGTATACTTTAGCATATAATTGTAATTATTTATTATCAAGACATACTAGTTTTTGGTAATTATCTAGAATATGGTGTTGTTATGAACTAAAACGTTGTTTCCAAACGATCTCTCCCATAAGGCGCAATGTTAAAGTGATCAAGTTTGAGAATTATTATCTCGAAAACGCTTGTCAAGATATCCCACTAGGTGCATTCAATAGCTGATTTGATACCTTTTCCAATGATGCTAACTTTAATTTGGAAATCATCACTGTTTTTAAAAAAAAATTAGAACTGATTCCGCAGAGAACTCTGCGCTTTATATGGCGGTCGTTCCTTCACCAATATTGGTCTTAAAACCCCACTCTTCAAAAGGCACAAAATGATTCCATCATGATACATTTACGCAAATTACGCAAATCTAGCGAAAATCATCGCAGACCCCTAGCACTGGACGGAGAATATTCCATCCAATTGAACTGCGAACTTCATACTTTGCCGTTCCGTTCGACGGTACAAGAGAGTGGGAGCAAAAGGTTGGGTTGCATCGTGGACTGCAGGGCACTGTACTATGTACTTGCATTGTGGGACAATGCAAGCACTACATTGCCCTGCAGTCAGTGATGCAACCCAACCTTGTTCCCACTCTCTTGCACCGTCGCCGTCGAACCGAACGGCCAAGTTCCCAGTTTGCAAGTTTGCAGTTCAATTGGATGGAGCCCCTTACAGGAGACAGCTCGGCTACAGTCCACAACCGCGCCGCGATATTTGCGGATTAATCATGTGTATCCCGCGGTTGTTTGCAAGATGTAAATCCCGAAATTACCAAGTTCAACAACTATAATCGAGCAACCCCGCTGCTGCAGGCCCGCGGTCGAGCCAGCCGTCCCGCGCCCCCCTTAACTGAGGGTGCGGCGCGCCGCAGCCGGGGTTCGACGCCAGGCGTCGATGGGGGCCATCTCTTGCAGGCAAAACCCGACACGGCGCGACTGGCGACGTGCCGTTCGGATTGAAACATCAGTGTCACTTCCAGCGGCGGTTGGAGTCCGTTTCTCGTTTTGGTGAACGGTCGGGGCGAGTCCCATTCACGTGGCCGCGTTAGTTGGCCGGAAAAATGATTATTAAAGCGCGCCTGCCCTCGTTACAATCGAGTTTCGAACGCAATTGCCGTAATTGACGACTCGTGACGAGCTTCACAAAACCGGAGAGTGTAACCCTTCGCTTGAGGGCGCCGCTCCATGCTAACTAAATACATACCTCCCTCTCCCCCTCCCTCTTCCCCTCTCTCGGCCCCTCCCTCTCCCCCTCTCTCGCCCCCTCCCTCTCCCCCTCACCCTCTCCCTCCCCTTCACCCTCTCCCTCTCACCTCCCTCTCCCACTTCCCCTCCCCCTCCCCCAGTCTTTTCCCTTCCACTTGGTCTTCTTTCCCCACCCACTAGTACCCCTTTCCCCTCCCACTAGTCCCCCTTTCCTCTCCTACTAGTTCCCCTTTAGCTTACCACCTCCTCCCCCTTTCTCCTCCCACCCCTCCTCTTTTCCCCCTCCCATCCCCTACCCTCTTTCCCCTATCAACCTCCTACCACCCCTCCCCCCTCCCACTCCAACCTACACTTTAAAATGAGATATGACGTTGACGCTACTCCTCTCCACCCACGTTAACGTCCTATAACTAGGTAATTGAATAATTCAAGTCCGCATACTCCTTAACGCATCCGTCCCTCTGGTTACAACAGATGTCGTCGACCGGCATCGCTACCGCAGACTTGCGAATTCTGTTCACGGCTGAACACTCATGTTTGTTGTCCTACAACTAACTCAATGATTCCGGCTCGAAACTCCATTCCGCGTTCGACAACTCACCCAATGATTCCGGCCCGGAACTTCATGTTCGCGAGCGACAACTAACTCAATGATTCCGGCTCGAAACTTCCTGTTCGCATCCGACAACTCACTCGATGATTCTGGCCCGGAACTTGGCGCTTGTGTCCGATAACTAACTCAATGATTCCGGCTCCGAACTTCACGTTTGCGTTCGACAACTCGCCCGATGGTTCTGGCCCGGAACTTTATGTGTGCTCAGTTGTGATAAACAGAATTCGCAAGCTTGCGGTAGCGATGCCGGTCGACGCCATCTGTTCCAACCAGAGGGACGGATGCGTTTAGGACTATGCGGACTTGAATTATTAAATCAGTTATAAGATGTTAACGTGAGGTAGCGTCAACACATCCCAATTATTACATCCCGACATTCACCCCCCAACCCCAGGGTTCCGCGTCGCACGGCCGAAATAACGAATTTACGGTAATAATTCCAGCGAAAAATGGCCGCAAGTATTCGAAATGAAATAACGCGATTACGTGTGCCGAGCTTTTGCGGGGGAATTTGTATGCGGGCGGCGTAACTTGTCCGGTCGGTTTGCGGCCGCCGCAAAGAGGCCGCCCCCGCGCGCGCCCCGCCGCTCGCGACGCCACTGTGCTGCGCCACAACGCAAATCGCGACGACACGTTTACACACTAATTGCTCGCTGATGGGCCGATTCTGGCGCTGCTGATGCCGCCTATGGCGGTGCAGCCCCATCGTTATTGTTGTTATTCGTACGCACGTCGCCCCCGGGCGGGCCGTTTTGATATTCACGGCGCGGGTTTTCAGGAGCGTTTGTGTTATTGAGAAAATGGACCTAATGACCTGCGGGCTTGTTTACGGCGGGATGACGGTTCGGAGGGGCGGTAGGAACAACAGCGGGGGCGATACTCCGTTGTGCGAGATCATTTTCGCGTAAAGATATAAGCAGAAATTTTTACGCGAAAATCATCTCGCACTTAGCAAACTAAGCAAACAAACGCGTAAAAACGGGTTTATTTGACGTTTAATCGACGTACCTTCTCGTCAAATACACCTGGATTGTTGGCGTTGATTTACGTTAAGTTTGGCAGTTGTACACCCACCTTAAGATGATTTGAATCGAAGTATCCACAGTGGTCCAATTCAACTGATCAAAATCATAACTTTCCTTGATTCGCATAGAAATGAGACTGTATACTCAAAAGAAGTTTTTTACTTTTATATACAGTGTGTCCCCGGATTGAGTATACAAGAGGAAAAACTTTTTTATTTTTCGAATAAAGTTATTCTTCATAAAAATTTTTGCTTGTCAAAAAAATTACATTGCCATGAAAACAATTGACATTCAATGTACGAGGTGCTCAGAAATAAAGGAAACATGAACGCAATTAAAGAGAAAAGGTGCATTAGTTTTCAGTTTAGAAGAAAATTTCACAAGATAAAATTGTTTACTTTTGGAAAATAAGTCTAAATATAAAATTTGAAATGCAGTTGAAAGAAAATAAGAAGACCTGTTTTATTCTAGATTAGTGACAAAATTCTAAAGGAATAGAAACTTCATTAGACTCTCAACACAGAATAAAAATCTAAAATCGAAAAGTTTATAGCCGTGTGATACCCATCAGATTACACCCTGGATCTTTGATGGGATGGACTTTTTTATTTTTGAATTTTCGATAAAAAATAAAATCCATTATTAAAAGTTTCGCTTGTCCAGAGAAATCCTTTAGAATGGTCAACGTTTCGGTAACTTATATAGGTCGTTCAGTCGAAAATGATTGCGTGTGCATTTGAAAAATTTAGAAAACGACTAGAGAAGTGTGTGCAGTTTGGAGGGTCCCACATTGAATAGTAATATTTAGTATTGCTTTGTTTGTTTTTCTAAATAAGGGCCGTGAAAGCATCAAAATAGGACCTGTATAATTGATGTTCCTTTAGAATTTTGTTATAACTTTAGGATAAAATGAAAACTAATACATCTTTTCTATTTAATCGAGTTCACGTTTCCTTTATTTCTAAGCACCTAGTACATAGAATATCAATTGTTTTCATGGCAATGTCATTTGTATTACAAGCAAAAATTTTTATGAGGAATTACTTTTTTTGGTAAAATCAAAAATAAAAAAGTTTTTCCTCTTGTATACTCAATCCGGGGACACTGTATTTTATGTTTCAAAACATTTACTAATATTGCGAATGGGCAAGGGATTATGAGCAGGAAAGGAGAAATAATTTTGACCAGTTTTT